>BLSH010111222.1:133282-150551 GCA_018402905.1 Glandirana rugosa | reverse complement strand
TCCATTACCTTAGTGAAGAGTTTTCTTCCTAGTAACTAGTGGATTTTTATGTGTCGAACGACCTGGGTTTCGTTGTACCGAAATGACTCCCGTCTAGCACGGTCTGTTTGGACTAACTTAAGAAACTGATATAATGGTCACAAAACCTGGTCCCACCACGACACCTGTATCGTATAGAACTAAAGTCGTTCCGTAAACTATGTCAAGGTGTATTACTAGACTATGTTTTCAACATGTTCGACCCTGAATTGGGAACCCACCAAGTCACCTATACGTCAACCGATTTCCTATCTAGGGTCTCACACCAACATTTACCCCAAGTGAGTCTTGTCTCGTTGCTTTGGGTCCAGCAAGCTGTGTATTTTTAGGTGATCAATGATCCTTCTTTTGAGAAGTGATTCCATTACCTTGACTACAATTGATGTTAAACTCACTGGCCTGTAAGATCATGTGCGTATAAAGGCAGGCATTCCAATAATTTTGGTAATGTAGTGTATATATATAATGCTGTGTTATATAGCTGATTTTGGTGGGACATTGTAGACTTTGCACAGTGTGTGAATTGTAATTATTTCTTTATGTCATTTCGGATTAGAAATACTGCACTTATGTATGTTGTTAATAACTTAAACAGTAACTCAACTTTTGTCAAGAAAGAAACATTCCCCTCAGTATGTACATTGCAAAGATTTTAAAAACTTTGTTCTGGAGTCCTACCTTTTTTTTATTCTGAAGAAAAAGCTGCTTATTTGTCTGTGTCCATGTGCAAAATGAATGAGAATGGGAGTTATTTTATAATTTTCAATCAGCTGATGCACCTACAGGTTCTACTGAGGAAAGTGACAGGGTCTGCATCCCTTTAAACAGGATTTCCCTTTGGGAGTATCTCACTAAAAATTACATTTTTATTGCAAGGGATGCTCAAAATATGACTTGCATGACACACTTCTGGGAATATCAGTAAGCCAACTACACAAGCAGGAAATTACATTTCTGGGGGGCATTGTGTGTACAGAATGCCTCCAGGTTGCCATATTGCATTTTACAGAAAATGACAGTGCTGCTGATTGAAAAGTAAAGTTGTTTTTAACCACTTGCTGACCGCCGATCGGCATCTGACGGCGGCAAAGTGGCTTGTTCCCGCAAAACGCCGTCATACGACGGCGGCTGCGGGAACGAGTTTAGTGAGCGCGCGCGCGCCGCCGGAGGCGCGCCCGCACGCTCACTCTGTTCGGGGAGGGCCAGGGAGCGGGTGCGGCAGCTTCGATTGCCGCTGGCTACCCGCGATGGCCCCCCCGGAGCGAAGGAGCGGAGGTCCGTGTATGTAAACACGGACCTCCGCTCTGTGTGAGGGGGAAGGGCTGTGATCACAGCCTTCCTGTACGTGAAGGCTGTGACCACTTCCCTTCCCCAGATAGTACAGTCCCCCTACAGTTAGAACACGCCCAGGGAACATAGTTAACCCTTAGAGCGCCCCCTGCAGGTTAACCCCTTCACTGCCAATGGCATTTACACAGTAATCAGTGCATTTTTATAGCACTGATCGCTGTATAAATGCCAATGGTCCCAAAAAAGTGTCAAAATGGTCCGACATGTCCGCTGAAATATCGCAGTACCGCAAAAAATCACAGATTGCCGCCATTATTAGTAAAAAAAAAAAAAAATAAAAACCCCAAAAATGAATTCTCGTCATCCGTAAACGCGACCACTTTTGCGCAAACCAATCAATAAACGCCGATTGCGATTTTTTTTTATCGCAAATATGAGGAAGAATATAAATCGGCCTAAAACGGTGAAAAAAATGTTTTTTTATATTTTTTTTTTGGATTTGTATTTTAGGAAAAAGTTAGAAATTTGGGTTTTTTGCAAAATTGTTGCTCTTCTTTTGTTTATAGCGGCGATCAGAAATGACGCAGCGGTGATCAAATACCACCAAAAGAAAGCTCTATTTGTGGGAAAAAAAGGACGCAAATTTTGTTTGGGTACAACGTTGCACAACCGCGCAATTGTCAGTTAAAGCGACGCAGTGCTGAATCGCAAAAAGGGCTCCGGTCCTAAAGCTGGAAATCCTTCCGGGGCTGAAGTGGTTAATAACATTCAATTTCAATATGACTTGTACAGCATATGCATATGCTGTATTTTTTTTTTTTTTTATTTGCCATTATTTTCCCACAAAGGTGCTCCTGCTTTGAAGTTTGAGGAGGAATTTCTCTACGGTGCCTGTGGAGTAATATTCAGTGCCTTTTCATACCCCTTGAAATTTTCCAAATTTTCTCATGCTACAAACAAAAATGTAAATGTATTTTATTGGGGGTTTATGTAATAGACCAACACAAAGTGACACATAATTGTGAAGTGGAAGGAAAATGATTGATTGAAGGAAAATTAAATGGTTTTCCAAATTCTTTACAAATAAATATCTGAAAAATGTGCATTTGTATTCAGCCCCCCTGAGTCAATACTTTGTAGAATCACCTTTCACTGCGATTACAGCTGCAAGTCTTTTTGAGGATGTCTCTACCAACTTTTCACATATAGAGGGTGACATTTTTGCCCATTCTTCCTTGCAAAATAGCCCAAGCTCTGTCAGATTGGATGGAGAGCGTCTGTGAACAGCAATTATGAAGTCTTGCCGCAGATTCTCAATTGGATTTAGGTCTGGACTATGGCTGAGCCATTCTAACGCATGAATATGCTTTGATCTAAACCATTCCATTGTAGCTCTGGCTGTATGTTTAAGGTCATTGTCCTACTGGACGGTGAACATCCACCCCAGTCTCAAGTCTTTTGCAGACTCTAACAGGTTTTCTTGTAAGATTGCCTTGTATTTGGCTCCATCCATTTTCCCATTAACTCTGACCAGCTTCCCTGCTGAAGAAAAGCATCCCACAACATGATGCTGCCCCCACCATGTTTCACGGTGGGGATTTTGTGTTCAGGGTGATTTACAGTGTTAGTTTTCCGCCTCACAGAATTTTGTTTTTAAGCCAATTTTGGTCTCATCTGACCAAAGCACCTTCTCCCACATGTTTGCTGTTTCCCTCCCATGGCTTCTTGCAAACTGCAAGTGGGGCTTCTTATGGCTTTATTTCAACAATTCTTACCTCTCTTCCATATAAAGGCCAGATTTGTGGAGTGCACAACTAATAGTTGTCCTGTGGACAGATTCTCCCACCTGAGCTGTGGATCTCTGCAGCTCCTCCAGAGTTACTATGGGCCTCTTGGCTGCTTCTCTGATTAATGCTCTCCTTTGCTTGGCCGGTCAGTTTAGATGGACAGCTATGTCATGGTAGGTTTGCAGTTGTACCATAACCTTTCCATTTTCAGATGATGGATTTAACAGTGCTCCGTGAGATGTTCAAAGCTTTGGATATTTTTTTATAATCTAACCCTGCTTTAAACTTTTCAACAACTTTATCTCTGACCTGTCTGGTGTGTTTCTTGGCCTTCATGATGCTGTATGCTCACTAAGGTCCTCTAACAAACTTCTGAGGGCTTCACAGAACAGCTGTATTTATACTGAGATTTAAATTACACACAGGTGGACTCTATTTACTAATTAGGTGACTTCTGAAGACAATTGGTTCCGCTAGATTTTAGTTAGGGGTATCAGAGTAAAGGGGGCTGAATACAAATGCATGCCGCACTTTTCAGACATTTATTTGTAAAAAAATGTTGAAACCTATTTATCATTTTACTTCCACTTCACAATTATGTGCCACTTTGTGTTGGTCTATCACATAAAATCCCAGTAAAATACATATACATTTTTGTTTGTAACATGACAAAAGGTGGAAGGGGTCTGAATACTTTTCAAGGCTCTGTATCCACAAAGTTCACATGCCTTTTTTTAAAGCTCATTTAATGGTTATTAAAAATATGTAAACACTTAAGAATCATCAGCCTGGCAATAGGTTGACTTTATGTAAACAATAACAACTTAGAATATATGCGTGCTTAAAATCTATTTCCCTTTTGAGCCATATTATTTGTGCAAAGTACATTTAAAAATGCAAATCCAAAAATTGTAGATGGGACTTTCTAAACTGATGAATAAGCAAGACGTTCAAAATCGTTTCTTCAGATTTCTTTGACATTTTTTAGGTTGCTCATATTCCTACTGAATGGCTTTTATAAAACTGAGTTCTAAGAAATCTGAACGATAGTTCCTGGAAGAGTGTATAGGCTAATATAACCCAGAGCAAGACTAGATCCTAGAAAGCGTAACATGGAGTAATTATAACTGAGCTGTATATATTTTACTAGAGAAACATAATGTATTAGGAGGAATTAAACAATTAACTCTTCCTGCCTTCAGATCCCTGTGTTTAGAATTAGAGACCTGGCTTGGAGTAAAGCCAAACTGATGTAATTTATTAGACTTTTTCATACCAAGCTCTCCGTAAACTAAGCCATCTGCGGCCATATCATTTCTTATGGTTTCTATTTCCTTTATTTTAGCCCAAGGAGCCTAGAAGGACCTAATGGTAATGAATCCCTTTCCTTTGCTTGTTACAGTAAACCTACAATGCTCATAGAAGAACCTAAAAAAATAATCCACTTACATCATGTAAGAATTAGTATGTGGATAGTGAAATATAAAGAGGAGAATTAATTCCTGTTATTAACAAGGTAAAACTCCTACCTAAAACAGGAAAATCTCTTCCATATGGAGTGTACCCAGCTGTCTTTAAGCATTGAATAAAGTTGTACAGCTTAACCAAGGTACCACACATTTAACAATACATCCAAAAATCAACCTCTAGCCTTTAATAATTAGCCTGAACTTTTAGGCCATGTTCTGGCCTTCAGTGTTCATTATGTAGCACATTAACATGCACTACAGTAAGGCAGCCTATTCATTCTGAAAAGGTTGCCAAAGTACAATAACCAACCTTTTAATGGACATTTTTTTCCAGTGCACCACAAGCCACAGATTTACTTGCACATTATGACACACCTACCCTCTATTGTGCCTTCTTCCAATGAATCAACATCCTCTTGTAGCTTTGCCCTGAATGATATCTTCTGTTGGTCTTCATTTAAATCCACCATCTTCTGGGTCCACCATTGGGCAGCCACTGATGATATACAGTAACTCCTGCGCATGTGCACTGGAGTTATATGAGTATGATACCCAACTCCATTCTCAATATCATACAGATGCTGGGAATTAGCTGGGCATGTATACTGCAATTAATACTGGAAGTGTTCACAAAAAAAGAGCAAATAGAGGATTTTATGCAAAACTTTGCATCTCTTCTGCCAAAAAAAAGTCTATATTTCAGCAGGTTTTTTTTTCTATTATGGAACTTTGGTTCTGCCTTAATCATCAACTTCTTCTTTAATAATTAATTTGAATGTACTATTATCAAACTCTGTTTTTTTTCTATAAAGCAAAAAAAGAAGAGCCCTTTCAAAACAGCAAGGTATGTTCATCAAACATTCAAATTCAGATGAACTGTCTTTAAAAATTATTGACAAGCTAGAGGTTTGCTAAATTCTTCATTCTTCAAAGAGGTTTTCTGTAGTTTGTGAAATCAGATTTATTCTCCGTAATGCATACCGTAAGAAAGGTGTATTAAATTATCTACTTATTGCATTCTATACAGTTACATGCATACATGGATTTCATTGCAACTTTGTTTCATTTGTAGATTTTGTCATGTAACAACATTACATTTAGCCAGTCCCTAACCAAGAAAATGAATAAACTCCTTAGATCAAAGTGATCAGATCTATGCAGAATCCTTTAATCTCATTTTTCTACAATAACCACATGTAAAACATATGGCTTAATATTAGCCAAGGCCTAACTCAGAAAAATCCTCAAGAAAATTCAGATAAGCTCTTAATATGTGCCATATTTTAAAATAACATACTCTTGCACTGAAAATCAGAAATGTAAATAACATAAGTATACAGTACTTAATTAATAATAGATAGGTATTCATTGCTCTAGATTTCTAGAAACGGAATTATGATTGGTTGCTATGACATACACCTCACCTCTTTACATAATACCCCAGTTTGAGTAAAAACTTGAGGGGAGTAAATGCAGTCATAAGACCCCTTTCACAATGAAGGCAGTTGTCAGGCATTTTAGTGCTAGAAACAGTGCCTGTAAGACGTCTGAGAACTGGCTCCCATGCCACCCGAGTGCTTTCACACTGGGGTGGTGCGCTTGTGGGATGGGAAAAAAAATCCTGCAAGCAGCATCTTTTGGGCGGTTTGGGAGCGCTGTATACAGTGCTCCCAAACCACCCCTGCCCATTGGAATACATGGACAGTGCTCCGAATTGCCTGAAAAGTGATTTGGAAGCGCCGCAGCATGGGAGTTTTTAACCCCTTCCTAAAACCTTCTCTTAAAACCTTTTTTTTTTTTTTTTGTTAAGTTTTAAAAATTTTATTAACGAATACAGATTTGTACAAGGTAGAAGTGAGAGACACGTACAATGATGAGTTACACAGTTCTATCCAATAGTATAGGAATATCTTGATTACAAATATGTGTCATACAAAAGTAACAAGTTGAAAACAAGGATCACATTTCTATTGTAGACCTTGGGAAGAGTAAGACCGCTCAAGAGGGTATTGAGATGATTCCTAAAGAAGTGACACATTTATAACCGAGGAATTTCCAATTTCAGGAGTTCCAAAACTCAGCTAACACCGTGAGCTATTGTAAACTAAAGATTAACCTTTTAATAGGGAAAAGAGGCTTTTAGGCCACACCTTCCGAGACGGAGCCTAAGAATGGGAACAGACCACCCCTGAGGGATCATGCTGTGGCCCATCCACCAGTTCAGAGGACAGCCGTCGCAGAAAGCCCCTTTCAGCTGTAACTAAACCTTTGTGTTAGTATAAGTAATTTGTATAACTGAGCATAAAACTAATAACTTAGATCTTTTGGATCACAAATCCACCTAAGAATTGAGATTGAAAATCCTCATATTCGTAAGTTGATCATATATTAGATTATAAAAGGAGAGAAAGGAGAGAGGTGGGAAGAGAAAGTGGAAAGTAGTGGAGGTGAGAGTAAAGATAAGAGAGAGAAGGATAAAGAAATGGAGCATAAGAGTTTCAAGTCTCCAGGGAGTTCACATTCGCCAACAGAAGTCCAATTTGCAAAAGACTAAATGGAGTAACCTATGTATGTTGCCCATGGTTCCCAAGTGTTCCTGTAAGCATTCAGCCTATTCGATATAGTGCAGGCTACTTTCTCCTGTATCATCATCCATGTTATTTTCCGCTTAACTTGTTGAAAAGAGACAGTTTTGGACTTCCAATTCCTCGCTAAGGTAAGTTTAGCTCCTATTAAAATAAATCTCATTAAAGTCTGAGAGGCTTTAGAAAGGCCAGGGATATTTTGATTTAGCAGACCAATCAACATATTCTGAGGGATATTACTCTTTGTAATAGATCTCATAAGCCTAAAAACAGCATTCCAAAAAGTTCTGATCCTAGGACATTCCCAAAAAATATGCTTCAAGGAGCCCATATGTCCACAGTCCCTGAAACAGAGTGGAGATATCCCAGGGAACATCCTGGCCAACCTTTCAGGAACCAGATACCATCTTGTTAATATTTTGATGTTAACCTCCATCAGTGAAACATTATTTATCCCCTGGAGAGATTGTCGAAATGTTCTGTGCCATTCCTCCAGGTCCCAGACTGATCCGAGGTCCCCCTCCCATTTAATCATATAAGGTGCTTTATCCATGGGTTCAGCCAGACTATTATAAATTAGTGAAATCCCTCCTTTGATATCTTGTATCTGGGAACACCAGTGTTCATAGGAGGATACTGAAAAATCACCGAATTTATCCAGATGCAAGGAGTTAATGAAGTGTGAGATTTGGGTGAATCGAAATCGTTCTGAAGGGGGCATCCCTAATTTATCTACGCAGTGTTTAAGAGATAACATCCCTTTTTGACTGACAAAGTGACCAATCCTGTATAAGCCTTTGTCAAGCCACCAGCTAAAAGACCTAATATCTTCACCAGGGGGGAATAGTGGATTGTTAAATAAATGTGAGAGTGGCTTCCAAAAGGAGGAAATCTTGTTTAGTTTCACTACCCTGTCTTGGATGGACAGGGAGTGAGATAAGGTAGGAGCTAAAACCGGGGGGCGGAGTTTAGGCTGACACCAAGCTAAGTAATCCGGGGTATGTCTAGGGAAGGCCTGCCTCTCTATCGCAACCCAATCTGGCTTACCTCCCCTAGCATATATGACAGAAAACTGGGTCAGCTGCGCTGCCAAGTAGTACCACCACAAATGTGGGAGTCCCAGGCCACCTTTGCTTTTAGGTCTGAACAAGACTGCCTCCGAGAAGCGTCGACCTTTAATTCCCCAGATGAATCTATTGATTGATTTCTGTAGTGGGAGGAGGTGTTGTTTTGATACGGGGATCGGAAGAGAACGGAAAAAGTAGAGAATGCGGGGTAGCAGGGTCATTTTAATGGTGTGCAATCTGCCCATCCATGATAGGCCCAAAGAGTTCCAGTAAGATAGGTCAGAGAGTAATTTTTTAAAAAGTGGAGGATAATTATATTTGTATAACGTGTCGAAGGAAGGGGATAAGTTAATGCCCAAGTATGGTATATAAGTTTTGGCCCACTCAAAAGGGAAATATTTTTCTAGCTGAATTAGGACCGACTGAGGAACACTCACATTCATTGCCATGGATTTAGCTAAGTTAACCTGCAATCCCGATATACTACTGAATCTTTTTAATAGCTGCAGCAGATTAGGTGTGGAGCTAATCGGGGACGTGATAAACAATAATAGGTCATCCGCAAAAAGGGCGCATTTATGTATGGTTTGACCACATTTAACACCCATAATATCCTTGCTGTCTCTAACTGCTATGGCTAGAGTTTCAATCCCAATGGCGAATATAAGGGGGGATAAGGGACACCCTTGCCTAGTTCCTCTTTCTATTTTGAAGGAGGAAGAAAGCTGGCCACCAAATCGGATCTGAGCATTAGGAAGGTTATATAAAGCTGATAAGGTCATAATGAAGTTCGGGCCAAATCCCCATTTCTTTAAGACTTCGAACAAATATTCCCATGATACCGAATCAAATGCCTTTTGGATGTCTAAAGATAATAAATATCCTTCCTGTGGGGGCCGTCCGTCCCATCCCGACCTCAATTCTGAGATGATGTCTATTGCTCTTCTCACCTGGTCCGGTCCCTGTCTGCCCGGTATGAACCCTGCCTGGTCTTTATGGATGTATTGTCCAATAAATTCTGAAAGGCGATTAGCAAGAATTTTAGTCATTATCTTCAAATCCTTATTGATCAACGATATAGGTCTATAGTTGCAGACTTCACTAAGGTCCTTTCCCGGTTTGAGGATGACCGTTATGAAGGCAGAGTTGCTCGAGCTGTCCAGACCAAGACCTCAAAACCTTTTTTTTTTTAATCAAATTCTGTTTATTGTTTTTGAATATAAACAACATACAACAACAAAACAAGTCCCTCCCCCCTGCCCCCATATCCCCCCCACTTCCACTGGCCCACCCGCATCAATTTCTTATTGGAGAGACATACTCTCCTTGTTCACTTCACATGGGGAAATCCACTATAAGCCATAGACCATAGACTTATCATAGTATTATTGAAACAGTAGTCCACCCCCATGATCATTACAATTCAAAGTACACACTTTATTCTTCTTAACCAACTGTCGTGTTTTCTGACAGCCAAGGCTGCCAGACCCTTTGAAACTTTCGCTCACATCCTCTTGAAACATACGCGGCCCTGTAGAGGGGCAACATGGCATTTACCAGACCCTTCCAATATGACAGTGTGGCTTTTTCCAATGCATTAACATGGCTTTTTTTAGCATAAAACAGGGTGATTGTAAGAAACGTTCTAAGGGCCCTGGAAGGGACCACCTCATCCACCAAACCCAACAAGCAAACCCCCTTAGTCAGAGGAATGGGAACAGATAATAGTGAGGAGATGCATGATGTTACCTCTGACCAAAACCTCTGTGCTAACGGGCAGCCCCAAAATATATGTTCTGCATCAGCTGGCATGTGAGTACAACGCCAGCACTCTGTTGAGGCCGACGGGTATATTTTCCCCAATCTAGCGGGGGCGTAATAGATCCTATGGAGAAACTTGAATTGAATTAATCTATCCCTGGCCGAGATTAAGTACTTAAAAGGGCGATCCCAAAGATCATCCCAGTCATCCGAGTGAAGGTCCTGAACCTCCCTGGTCCAGCGTTCCCTACATTTTACAACTGCTGGTGGGGATAGTTTGAAGAGCTCCTTGTAGACTGCGGATAGTACCTTAGGTATGGAGGGCTGAGAAAGAAGGCCCTCAAGGTCCGAGGGCAAAGACTCGACAGACCCGTCCCTGAACTGGATCCGAAACGCATGCCGTAACTGAAAATAGCGAAAAAATAGGGAGTTAGGCAAGTCATGTCTGGTATTAAGTTGGTTGAATGTCAGCAGGTCACCCTCCCTTGTTATATCTGCCAGATCTTTTATCCCTCTTGCCGCCCACATGGCCACATCCGGGTTAGGAAGGAAATGATTTATCTTAGGATTAAGCCAAAGTGGAGTCGAAGGAGATAGTCCACGGTAACTAGGGGACGCCAACCTCATAGTCACCTCCCATGCTCTGATTGTTGTTTTCATAGAGTTTGTTAAGGGGAGACTTGAGCTCACACCCCTGAAGAGTGCCAGCTTAAGACCTTCATATGAGCCCAACTGAGCAGCCTCCAGCACTGTGGCCGAATCCTTCTCATCCGCTGTAAGCCAGCGATGAGCAAACACCATCTGACCTGCAAGGAAATATTTGAACCAATCCGGGAGCGTCAGACCACCCCGTCCGAGGGGCTCCCTCAATGTTTGGAGTCCCACTCGTGGAGGGCCCGGGGACCACAGATAGGTACTAGTGAGGCTGTCAAGTTTTCGAAAGAATGCTTTCGGTATCCAGACCGGGGCATGACGTAAAAAATAAAGGACGATTGGTAGAAATTTCATTTTGATTAGACTGATTTTGCCAACTAGGGATAATGGCAGTTTGGACCATCCCTGAATCTTCTGTCTAAAAAGGGTCATAGGTGGGGTCAGATTAAGAGATACGTAATCATTTGGATTTGCCGAGATCCCAACCCCCAGGTAGGTCAAGGAAGTGACCCATTTCAGCGGCAGATCAGGATCAGCCTTCTCCCTTGCACCCCCATCCAAAGGCAGGATGGAGGACTTAGTCCAATTTACCCGGAGGCCAGAGAACACAGCGAATCCATTTAAAATATCAAGTACCCTATGAAGTGAGGGGCCAGGGTCCTGAAGAAACAGGACTAGATCATCTGCATATAAAGCCAAGCATTCTGAAATCGGGCCCACCCTGATAGCTCCAGAGGGCCTTGCTGCCCTCAGGGCAATCGCCAGGGGTTCCATGGCTAGGGCAAAAAGAAAAGGGGACAGGGGGCAACCCTGTCTAGTCCCACACTTTATTTCAAAAAAAGGTGAAACTCCCCTGCCCATCCTTACTGCCGCCCTCAGAGTGCTATATAGCAATGTGATCCACTCCCTGAACTTTGGGCCAAAACCCATAAAATCCAGAACCCTGCTCATATAGTACCAATCCACCGAATCAAATGCCTTTTCTATATCTATCGAGACAAGAACTCTAGTAGGCAGACCCTCATTCGGCCAGCTGCAGGTGTGTGAAAACCCTTCGCAAGTTGGTGTCTGTGGATTTCCCTGGCATGAATCCAGTTTGATCCGCATCCACCAAGGAGGAGATGACCCTCGCCAAACGCCTTGCCAACACTTTGGTGAGAATTTTAAGGTCCATATTGAGCAGGGCTATCGGTCGATACGAAGAGCAGTTTGTGGGATCTTTACCCGGTTTCAGGAGAAGTATTATGTATGCGTCAAGCATAGATTGTGGGAGGGTCCTGTTTTGAAGCCAATGTTCGAAAAGAGCCTCTAACCTGGGGGCAATGTCTACAGTAAGGGCCTTGTAAAAATCTGCGGGAAAGCCATCAGGGCCTGGGGCCTTGCCGGACGGGAAAGCGGCCATTGCCGCCTCTATTTCCTGTGAAGTAATTTTGGCGTCAAGCATTTCTCTATCTTCATCAGTTAAAGTAGGTATGTGCAACTGTGTCAGCATGTCCTCTAAGGCTTGATGATCGTATGGGTTAATGGCCTCGTATAGAGAGGAGAAGAAAAATACAAATTCCGCTAATATGTCGGAGGGCTCCGACAACAGAGTCCCCTGCGCAGATTTAATCACCGGTATGTCAGAAGGGGGCTGTCTGTCTTCTGTCAGTAGGGCCAGCAATTTGCCATTTTTGTCACCCTCCGCAAAGAGTGATTCCTGACTACGCCTCCCCTCCGTGTGTGCCAAATCTGAGCAGTGCAAAGAGAGAAGCCTCTGCGCCACCATCCATGACTCTAGAGACTGTTCCGAGTGGGAGACCACATGTCTTTCAACACAGTCCCTTTCTCTCGCCTGTAATTCCCGCATCTCCTCACCATGGTCTCTACGAGCTGCTTTTATGGATGAAATACATTCCCCCATCAGTACTGCCTTATAGGCATCCCAGACCACCGGGGGTTCGGCCGTACCAGTATTAGAGGCCCAATAGGCTGCAGTAGAGGATTGGACATTGGCCAAAAACTGGTCCTCTTGTAACCATCCCGGCGCAAGGCGCCAGGGAAGCTCCCCCACTCGTGAAGGCAAGGCCAAGGTCACCAGAAGGGGAGTATGATCCGACAACCCCCCGGGGCAGCCGAACAATGTGTTTTAGAGATATGAGAGTACATCTGAGAGTCCGGATGTTTCCATCGCCAGAGCTCCCGGAGGCCAGCCAGTTCTGCCCAGGACACTAGGTCTGCCGATTCACCCCTGCCCTGGTTCGATGAATCCAAGGCTGCATCCAATATTGAGTTGAAGTCCCCCATCCAAACCACAGGAAGGTGAGCATGGGGGGCCAATCTCGACAGCATATCAAACAACATCTGAAGTTGAACAGGTGGAGGTAAGTATATATTCACAATTAGGAATTGCACATTCCTTATGGTCAGAACAACTGCCACATATCGTCCCCCCGGGTCGGAGAACACATGGTTCACTGAGGCTGGTAGCTGTTTGCTTATAAGAATTGAGACGCCTCTCGCTTAAGTGGAATAAGTAGCATGTAACGCCCTCTGCACCCATGGCCTCCTCATTGCCAGCATCCCCACCTCCACACAAGTGTGTCTCCTGCAGGAGGACGATATGCGGTTTGACAGATTTTAAATACTGAAAGACAGCTGCACGTTTATATTTGTCATTTAACCCACGTACATTCCAAGAAAGTATTTTTAAATTTTCAGCCATGATCAAGCCCGGCAGAGCTGCTAATAACCAGGATCAAACATCGCCACACTATTAGGAGGTGAGACAACAAATAGTCACTTATTATATCATGTAGTACATAACACCCCAGAAATGAACATTTCACTAGTACCAGTGAGCCAGTGGAACACAAAATTAACCCTCCCTCCCTACCGTTGCACTAGAAAACAAAAAACAAAACTGTCCAGTGCTCGGTTTATGCCCAGAACAAACCAACAAAAACTTGGTGGGTGGACTCCAACAGACCCAACAGTTCGGCAATCCGTGATCCATTCCTGTCCGCTCCCTGAAGCGGAGTATAGTTGAATAATGCTGAAGTACTTTTGCACGGTGCTGTGTAGCCAGGAAATGTTAATAATGGATAACAGTCACCCAGGTTTCAGGCCTTGCACGTGTGCACTCCGCCCCAACCAGCCAATATTTATCATCAGCTATGTGAACCCCCCAAGAGGTCTCACCCCTTGGCTGCCCCCCTGTTCCATACACCGTTCGGGTAACCAGAGAATGTAATCTTCTGAGAAGGCAGGGGGACCTATAGGGGTTGGTGGGAGCGCACCAAAGCCAGGGCATAGCAACGAAAAAGTCAGGACAAAAATAACAGGACCAAAAAAAAAAAAGAGGGAAACAAAATTAAAAAATTGTACCGAAAGAAACCCCCCAAAAGCCCCAGTGAACATCAACGTATTTACCGTCTGACCGGAACATTTGCTGTTAACTCCTCCGGAAAAAAAAAGGGTTACCATTTTAGGGGTCCCAGTCTAGCCAGTCGCATGCCTCCTGCGGCGTAACAAAAAATTTAACCAGGCCTTTGTGCTGCACCCGGAGTTTGCTGGGGTAGAGCATGCTGTACGGTATGGCATTATCCCTCATCCTTTTTTTGACATCATTGAAAGATCTGCGACGATGTTGAGTTTCAGCTGAGAAATCAGGGAATAGCATTATTTTCGCATTCTCAAAGCGCAAATCTTGCTTCTTCCTTGCCTCCGCGAGCATCAGGTCCCTGTCCCGATAGTTTCGAAACCGGACCAAGAAAGACATAGGTAATGAGCCTGGCGGTCTGCTGCCCGTGGGGACCCTATGGGCGCTTTCTACCACATATGTTGGTGGCATCTCATCTAGGGACAATATTTGCTTGAAGAAGCCCTCCGCAAAGACTGAGGCCTTATTGCCCTCCGCACCCTCCGGCAGCCCCACTACACGGATGTTGTTCCGTCTCTGGCGATCTTCCGCGTCATCGGCCCTTGTCTGGAGCACTGTCACCATGGCCTGCAGCTCCGCCAACTGGGTACCGTGTGACTGGGTGCTATCCTCAACCCCCGATATACGGTCCTCCGCAGAGTTCAGCCTACCTCTAAATTTGTCCATGTCCTGCCGAATCAGCGTGCACTCCGCCGCAAGGCGGTCAATGTGGACCAGGAGCTCGGCTTTAAATCCTGCTAGGGCATCCAGGATAGGTTTTGTTATGGCGCCGACCCCCGCCTCTTCAGTCCCAGGGTCGCCAAGCTGCAACATCGGGTTCCGAGAGCCCCCAGCATCACTGTCCTCCATTCCCGCAGACTGGCCACCGCGTGGTGTGTGCGCGCCAGGAGCTAAGATGGCGGAGGCGGAGTCCCGGCCATGCGAGCGTGTGGAGGCCGCAGGCTGCTGCTGCTTACCCTGTGCCTTCCCCTTCACTTTTGTGGATCCCACTGGCATCTCTGCAGGGTACCGAAGCCTTCCCCTAGGTCCTCAACTTCTCTGCCAGCACCGAACGGGCAATATATCTGAAGTTCTTCAGGATGATCCGGGAGCTCCCCTCAGACATGTCTTGCCTGGTTCACATTCGGCCACGCCCCACCCCTTAAAACCTTAAACAAAACAAAAGTCCTTGTGCCGCGCTATCTGGTAAGAAGATTGAGAGAGCACGGGGTGTAGTGTGTCATTCCATCGTCACAAACTAACTGGTGTCGGTCTTTCCTATCATAGAAACCAAGAGACTATGTTTGTTTAATCACTGAAAATTTTAGCGCGGCACACGGACTTTTATATTGGATTTAATTTGGTGATCAACAAATGGTGCACGGCACTGATCGATTATGACACATGTGTTTTAGATGGCGCAAACTCATTCCATGTGACGTTTCTTAAAATCTTAAAGCCTTCTCTAAAATGAGTGGCGCTTTACCGCGGCCGCGGCCCCAATGTGAAAGGGGTCTAAGGGTCTGCAAACACCTAAATCAGAAAATTGTCAGTCAAAGCAGCATGTACAACAATAATCTTTCAGACAGGAAATTTCTCACTTTAGCCACTTCAATACTGGTCACTTTCAGCCCCTTCCTGCTCAGTCCAATTTTCAGCTTTCAGCGCTGTCACATTTTAAATGACAATTGTGTGGTCATGCAGCACTGTCCCCAAACAAAATTTTTATAATTTTTCCCCACAAATAGAGCTTTCTTTTGGTGGTATTTGATCGCCAACTGGGATTTTTATTTTTTGTGCTACAACTAAAAAAAGACCAAAAATTTAGAAAAAAAAAAAGTTTTTCTTAATTTCTGTTATTAAACTATGTATATAAGTACGTTTTCTCCTTCACTGATGAGGCTGCACTGACAGGCACTGATGAGGCAGTACTGATTGGCACTGATGAGGTGGCACTGATGGGCACTGGTAATGAGGCACTTATATGCAGCACTGATGGGCAACACTGACAAGCGGCACTGATATGCAGCACTGATATGCAGCACTGGTGGGCTAACCACTCTTGTGTATGTAGAAACCATGAATTGATGTAAACTGAATTTGTTTGTCCACTGTGCTAAGAGTTGTATCTAAATTTGTTCTGTTTCAGTTCAATCCATCTTGGTCCTGGAGGGTCTCCATTTTGAATAAGAAGTATGTTGCAGACAAGGGATAGTGCTTCAAGGCTCGTAAGAGATTACAAACTTTGGTGACTATTTTCTTCTTGTTTGGATAATGTAGCTTTGAGGGAAATGGAAGCCAGCACTGCTTAAAGTAAGCAAAATTGCATTTTGATAGGTATTTTAAGTCATAACAGGGTGTTACAGGTTTGTCCCTTTGCAAGTTCAAAAGTCCATAAAAAAATATTTGTAACACTATAAATCTATTGTAGATAGTTAACTTCCTTGCTGACCCACCTTTCATTATCTGGATGATCATAAAGTTTCATCAAGTGTGGGTTGAACCACAAAGTAGTTATGGGAAGTTATCTCGACCGGTTACTATACCTTACATGCAAGGAACCCTCCAGGTAAGCGATTGTGTCATTTGAATACAGAGAGATTCTCTCCCCCAGAGAGTTCCACCTACAGCCTGTAACTGCAGGTGATTGCTGTATGAGACATACCAAGGGCAAGGTGTCACAGCAACAGCAAATAGAACACAATGGGCAACCATGGCAGATTTATTGCCAGAGAGGGGCAGACCTTACACAAATTGTTGTGTACTCGTACCAAGGAACCTGCATATAAAAGTTGTGTCCACCGTAGAAGATGCCCATTCCCATAGGGTGCAGAACTCCTCATTGGAGGAGTTCCATTGCACAGATTCAAAAGCTTTTATTATATCCTTAAACACTTTCAAACCAGCACATTGGAGTTCTTAGGCAGAGATGTTTATGTATAGCCTTCTGATGTTACATTGAGTACATTTCCCTAGCGTAAAGATGCCTTGCTAACATTTTTCAAGGATCTCTACATCTCCGTTAAAGAGAACATGCTCATGTGTTGTTAAACACATTCCAGACGGGGAGAGACCGTTATTTAGACGGTACCAACGGGTAACACAAGATAAACGACAACGACACTGTGGAACGGGAACCATACAGAGTATGTCGTTAGTGGACGTCAATGTCCGACATCCACCTTGAGAGACCCCCTCTCTTAGAGAGACATAAGTT
>BLSH010111222.1:109533-132713 GCA_018402905.1 Glandirana rugosa | reverse complement strand
GTGTACATATTACAAGACTTTGACATATAACTCAATAAGTTAACTTTGTATAAGTGATATTAAAAACTCGGTGGCTCAAAAATTATAGTGAATATGTTTCAATTGAATAACTCAATATACAGTTTCAGAACATTATACATGTGTCCAGACAGCAAGATGATGTTAAAAAGGGCAAAACTGAATACAGTACTCGATTAGCAAGTAAGTGGTCCATTTAGGAAGCAGAGGTATGATCATACTGTTGCTTAGGTAAAAAACAAAAATGCACTACACATTTATAAAGCACAACATGATGATTTGAAACAAGAACTGGAACACACTATATAGCAATATAGTAGTGCTCTTCTTGGATATACATTGGTGTGCTGGTGATGCTGGATATAGTTTTTGCACACAAATGACAGCTCTATCTATTGATCTGCCATTTTAGCACCCATAAACCCTGGATCTGTACACTGTATGTAGTGCACAGAACTGTAGGAGTCTCAATGTCCATTCCAAACTCCATATCAATTCTTGTTGATAACGCATGTGCAAAATGCAAGTAGGAATGCAGCCTCAAGATATGAGTCTGAATCTTTTGATCAAGTACATTTCAGGATCATTCAAACCTTATGTTCAGAACCTCAGAGTCATCTCCTCCAACTACTGTTCAATGTCTTACTAAGAGGTTATTTCTTCATCTGTTTATTATGTGCTATTGTTATAATACAAGATCTGATCAATACTCTACAAACAAGCAAACTTTTAGGCTGCCTGTGATGTAATAACAGTTGCTTTGACTGAAATGTTTCTTACTTTGTACACATGATATCATAGAAGCAAGGAAGAATGTAAATGGAATGTTTTTCTTCTCATTGCTGCAAAACCTTTACTCCTATATTCACAGATTTATAAAACCTTATTTTTAACCATTTTTGTCTTTTATTTAGACAACAGTTAGATCTCTAAGCTCCATTTCACACATTGTAATCTATTTATTTACAGGCTGTTGGAAAAAAAGCCCAGTGTTAACATACCTCAGTAGCTCATTCTGCAATTTACATACAAACCTGACTAACTAGCTGCAGTGGTTAAGGCCTGATTCACACCTATGCATTTTTAGTGTTTTTTGCATATTGCAGATTTGCACTACAGTCCATTCAACATGGTTTCCTATGGAACACGTTCTGTAGTGCAAATCTGCAAAATGCAAAAAGCACTAAAAATGCATAGGTGTGAATCAAGCCTAATTCCTTATCAGAGGGCTCAATGCAAAGTTTCAGTCAGACAAATTGAACCCTTAAGCAGCCAGTATTTGCTTTGTTGGCTTTTTAGCTAACTTATTGTTCTCTGGGAATAATGCTTTCTCATGTATAATTTCTTGTTCTTTTTTACTCCCTGTCAGGAAGTGATAATACATTTTCCCAATGGAGACACAGACAGCAATAAAACCCCCCAGAGATTCTGAACCCTTTCCACTCTGCTAAATAAAGTTTTTTTGTTTGTATTTCTGCAAAATAATACCAGAGTTTGCAGACTGACTGCCCAGGTAGCAGGTTATTTAAAATGCCTCATATATTGTATGAAAGGAAGCATTGCCCGTGACAAAACAAATCATTACCTTTTTTAACCTGTATCATATCAAATAGGAATGTATTATACATTTGTTATTCAAATATTTTCCCCAATTTTACGTTTTTGTCAGTTTTATTCATATGACATTGTACATATTGTGATGACAATTATAAAATAAATGTTTACATGGCACCAGCAGCAGCAAGGCTGGATCTTCTCAGCCAAACCATATGTTATGATTTGGTAGTTAGAATTTCCAAATATTCATTTTGAATATCCCACTGTTTAACCACACCTATTTAATCCCTTGTATGAAATCTGCGTTTGCTTCATGCTAGAATATGACAAAACATTCATTTTTAACACTGCTGATGAACAGTGCATTGAATGGATTCAATTTATTATTGCATCAAAAATTTACAATAAAAATATATTTTTATTGGGAAAAATGTATAGTCAACATTTAATGCTATTTACAAAACCCCTCTTAATTTTAACACAATTAAACTATTGATTTGCTTTGTTATTTTGTTACCTTAAAGTGGTTGTAAACCCTTACGCATTGGCCTCAGATGATACACAGACATAAAACAAATCCTCCTACATAAGTTGTACCTGCCTATCTGTAGTCTTCTCTACAATTCTCTGTAATTCAATGTGCTGAATTATAAAGCTTGTTTGAGTGTTCAGAAAGGGGTGTAGACCTGAAGTTACACTCTGCAGACCTCAGTGAGGAGAGCTGATTGGAGGGAAGAGACACAACCCCCCACCCTCCACACAGCACACAAGCTGGAGGTCCCTCCCCTGTCACCATTTTTCTCTTGGTTTCAGGAAAACTTGTCAGAAGTGAATCATGCTGATGCAGAGGAACGAAGCAGCAGAAAGAAATTACACGTAGTGCTCTTAATTAAGACAAGCACACACTACAGAGAGATATGCTTTCTTCATATTTCATATCTGAGGTTTACAACCAATTTAAGATTCCAATATCATAGCAGATATAATTGTGCAGAAAATAGTTGGATGTACAGTATGTATGATTTCTCAGTACTATTAAATGTTAATTCATACTCTTCTCATGTCATAGCAGGTACACATTTTTGTGGCACCTTTGAAAACAAAGTTAAAGTGTTACTAACCCCACAACAGTAAAATCAGTCTGTATATGCAGTAAAGCATGCTTGTTATACTCACTGTGAAACCTAAAAGGGTAATCCTCTGCATTGCGTAAAAGGGCTGTTTGATTCTGTCTTCTCTGATCCTCCCCTTCTTCCACAGTTCCCAATCCATCTGCTGATAGAACAGAGCACAGGGCCAATCAGCACTGTCCAGACAGAGGGTCAGGGGTCCTGCAGCCTCATAGCACAGTCAGAGGAGAATGGACTGAAAGAGCTTAAGTTTGCGAGCCCATCAGCATGGGCATTTGACCGCCCCCTTCCCGCTTAGTTTTCAAATATTTTTTTTTGAGGCTGCAAAACCAGGGTCATGTAACATTTAGGGATATTCCGGAATGTCATATGACCGCCTTAGAAGGTTAAAGAAGGCCACATGACCAGCTAGAACATTCTATAAAAGGGGCTCAGTATATAAAGCTCAGAGGGGCTATAATACTAGAGCTGCCGCTGACCTGACTATGAAGACCTTCATGCACCGTGTGCTGGAGCGGGCCGGGAACAGCGGGGAGAAGAATGGCTGAGGAGGTGCCTGGAGTTAGGCAAACAAGGTGGCGAGTGGCAGGAACATCCGTAAGAAGAAGAAGGGCAGAGAGCTGAAGAGGAGCCATGCAGCGTTATAAGAAGAGAGAGAACAGCAGCTCGCAGCCCTCAACTCCACCAGCAGAATCAGCATGGCCCATCATTTCGGCCGCATACCTCCTCTGTACATATAGAACCCAGCATGATACAAGAAGAGCCAGCCAAAGAGAGAAGAGGAGGACACTAGTGGTTGCAAGTATTAAATAATATAATGGAATCTATTAATAGGTTAGCTGACAGTATTAATACTCATATAAATGACAATAGTAATTATGCTAATGTGTGGTGTAATGAAATCACAAATAGGATTGAAAATGTGGCAAATTCTAACACTTTTTCAGTGGTTAATTCAAATCAAGCTAATTCATTGCCGGCTGATCTTAATATTACTAATTCATCAGTACCAGAGTTCTGTCTAAAATACATTTTTCCATGTGAGATCTCGCCACTAGGGTATCACCTTTCCACTCAGGTCAAGGATAAAAGGATAAAATATGGGCAGTTTATAGACATTTTGTCTTTACTCCCATCTGCAAAAGGATTCATTAACAGAGCTGATAAAAAATCAGAAGATAAGACTGAGGAAGAAAGACGTAGAATTTCAGCTACCATTAGCCAAAGTTGATCCATGTCAGGTCTTAAATCTCCATTTGTACACATCAGATTAACAACAGATCTTAAGGAGGACCTTCTGGTATAGAAGAAATTCTTTGACATATACAATGCTCATTCATTCTTTCAGGAGGAGTTTGTATTTTCATCAGATCTTGAATTATTTACAGATGCAGTGGGGTCTTGTGGTTTCTCGGCAATATGGAAAACCCACTGGTGCTGCGGTGTATGGCCAGATAGATGGAGTAAAAAAAAAAAGCCACAAAGAGCATAGTTTTGCTTGAATTATTTCCCCTGGTGGTAGCATTAGAAATCTGAGGTGAACCATTTGCCAATAAAAGAATATGAATTAACTCAGACAATAAAGGAGTAATTTATGCGGTCAATTGCTTATCAACAAAATCATTCTTTGTGATAAAATTGCTGAGATATTCAGTATTTTTATGCCTACGTTACAACATATGGTTAAAAGGGAAACGTGTTCCAGGAAAGAAGAATCAAATTGCAGGTGCCTTATCTCGGTTAGAGATATGCAAATTCCGTCAACTGCTGCCCAATGCAGACAAAGAAGGTCAAGTGTGTCCCGAGCACCTATGGAGCCTAATTTAGAAATGTTCAATCAAGCATTCGGTGGCTTAAAGTACATGGGCTGAATACTCAGCTGCATGCCTAGGTGGATTAAATTTACTAAGGAATATGGTCTGCATTTTGATTCTCCTTTGGAAAAGAAAATTCAAATATTTTTATGCACTCTAATGCAGTCAGAATTATCTTATGGCCACATTGCAAAAATATTGGCAGGTGGGTCATTCTTTTTCATATTGCAAGGTTTTTCCCCTTGCATGTATTTCTTCTCTATACAACAGGCTCTTAAAGGTTATAAGAAGAAGTATTCTTTCCCAGATACTAATATTCGTTACCAAATTAATTTGTTTTGTATGTATATCGATTCGATTCAATATTTATGTATGTATATATATTCGTGATAACGATTGGTAGTTTGGAAAGTCTTTTGTTTATTGAATCTATTAATACACACAATGACAATATCTCTTCTCCTATGCTCAAATACAATACAACACAACGCTCTTCTCACTCAGTTCTCAAGAATGCACTTTGCCAGTAATCCAACTTGCAGCACAAAATTAATCAGCTGATTGGACTGTAAGATTTACTCTGAGTTGACCTTTTCTTTCATTAGACCTTTAACGAATGAATGAATCATATTGAATTAATTTGTTATCTTCACTATAATTTCTTTCATATTCGTGTAAATTCATTATTTCTTTCTTCGGACATTCGGATGCATCCGATTGTCCGAAAGATGCAGAATTTGGCTGAATTTCGATTTGTTACTAAACAAATTGCACATGTCTATTTCTTTATAGGTGTTAGAAGATATATTTGGATACTGGACTACTCGTTTGTATTTTGGGCTAACAAAAGAGCCAAGAAGCGTTGGGGCTGCTGGAGCCGAAACGCGTCGGGTTTCCTGACCCTTTCTGTCACTTTTTATTGAGAGCTCTTTTTTATTCTATACATTGTGAGTATTATCCAATCATTTGTGCGCAATAAATATTGTTAATACAGTATTACACTATTGCGTTTTTTCTATCCATTGCGAGTCGGAATACAGCTATGCTGTAGGTGATCTACCGCCTGGAGAATTTTGGAGCCATCCATCCTGACTGGAATCGTCTTCTTTGCACTCCGGATCGCTTGGATAGATGACTTCATCCCACTACATCTTGAAGCTGGTTATCCGGGTCCCATATATCATCTATCTTGGACCTTGAGGACAACAGACGACCTATCCTGGAGATACTATCTTGATACCTGCGCATGCCCTATGGGCTTCTGGTAAGCTTACATCTATACCATATATTGGATTCATCAGAACAGTCTGTGGATTTGAACACCTATACACAGCTTATAACCTTGAACTGCACATAACACACATGAATCAATGAGTTGTGGAAAATATTTGTATACAGTTATCACCTTTTCATTTAAAACTTTTTTGAACATTTGTTTTTGAACAGACTGTATATATATTTTTTATTCTTTTCATATCATCTCTTACTTTTCATAATTGTTTTGGGCGCTGCAATTAGTGATGGACATGACCACCTTAGAAGGTTCCAGAAGGTCACATGACCAGCTGGAACATTCTAGAAAAGGCGCTCAGTATATAAAGTGCCCCCCCCGCGGGAATTATTGCGCCAGTTAGTGAGTCAGCAACAAGCTCCCACCCCCCACCCCCCATTTCTGTCACGGGTACATTATGTGGTTTGTCACCATTTAGATTTACAGGGAGGACTTGTGTTTACTGATATTTTGTATTGCTCAAGTCCTTTTAAGACTGAGTTGTTTGTTATTATTATTTTCAACTGAAGAAATTTTATGAATTAATAAAATTGACGAAATTGATGTTAAGTTATTTTATATTACACCAATAAAATTGAAATTGAATGCTAAATATAGTTGTTGAGTGTCTTTATTTACTTAAGAATAATTTGTTGGTATTCGGGGAGAGAATGGTGTGGTCTACATTCCCATGAAACCTCCTCCTACAAGCTTTAACCATTGCTCGTCCAGTCACTGATAGAAGTCACAAGACTGCTATATATAGTACTGCTGATGATAAAATGTATTTAGCAGTTTATATTTACTAAACAAATTACATTTCCTTGTTCTGTGTACTGTGGGAGACCAGACATAGTGAATGCAGGGTTCTGGGTTTAGTAACACTTTAAAGCACCTCCCTCTATAAAAACTGCCCATGCTAGATAGAAGTATATAGGTAAAAAAGTACTTACATAAGTATACACTTCCACCCAGGGCTGGACTGGGACAAAAATTTGGCTCTGGACTTCATCCAGACCCGCCCACTTTAATTTTGAGTGTCCACAACAGCATCCCCCTTAGATTACAGTGTCCCCATCAGCACCCCTCTTACATCAGAGTGTCCCCATCAGCACCCCCTTACATCAGAGTGTCCCCCATCAGCACCCCCTTACATCAAAGTGTCCCCATCAGCACCCCCTTACATCAGAGTGCCCCCATCAGCTCCCCCTTACATCAGAGTGTCCCTATCAGCATCCCCTTACATCAGTGTCCCCATCAGCACACCCCTTACAACAGAGTGTCCTCATCATGCTCTATGCTGATGACACACAAATCTATCTCTCTACTCCTCACCTTACTCCTTCAGTCTCCTCTCGCATTACTAACTTACTAACTGACATATCAGCTTGGATGTCACACCACTTCCTCAAACTCAATCTTTCTAAAACTGAGCTCATAATTTTTCCTCCAGCCAGTGCCCCTCCCCCTGACTTCTCTATCAAGATCAATAATACAACTATCAGTCCCTCCCCTCATGCCAAGGTACTAGGTGTAATCCTAGACTCTGACCTGTCCTTTCAGCCCCAAATCCAATCACTATCCAAATCGTGCAGACTTCACCTCCGAAACATCTCCAAAATACTTCCCTTCCTAACCGTTGACACCACTAAGCAACTTATTCAGTCCCTTGTTATCGCTCGCCTGGACTATTGTAACTCCCTCCTGGCCTACCTCTCCGCAAGCTATCCCCTCTTCAGTCTATCATGAATGCTGCTGCCAGACTCATCCACCTTTCGGACCATTCGGTGTCTGCCACTCCTCTCTGCCAATCCCTCCACTAGCTTCCCATTTTCCAAAGAATAGAATTCAAAACCCTAACCATGACATACAAAGCCATTTACAATTCTGCCCCAAGCTACATCACCAATCTTATCTCTAAATATCGCCCAAACAGTCCTCTTCGCTCCTCTTCACTCCTCCCAAGACCTTCTGCTCTCTATCTCCCTTGTCTCCTCCTCCCATGATCATCTCCAAGACTTCTCCAGAGTCTCTCCCATCCTCCGGAACTCTCTACCCCAATCTGTCTGCCTATCTCCTACTCTGTCCACTTTTAGGCAATCCCTAAAAACTCCTCTCTTCAGGGAGGCCTATCCTGCCTCCAGCTAACAACAGAATCTTCTACTCCCCTCATCAGTTCATCCACCGCAGTCCCTACCTTTTATTTCTAACCCTCTCGTTTTGAATTGTACTGTTGCTGTAATGTCTCTCTTTATGTTGTAAAGCGCTGCACAAACTGTTGGCGCTATATAAATCCTGTATAATAAAAATAATAATAATAATCAGCACGCCCTTACATCACTGTCCCCATCAGCACCCCCTTACATCAGAGTGTCCCCATCAGCACGCCCTTACATCAGAGTGTCCTCATCAGCACACCCTTACATCAGAGTATCCCCATCAGCACCCCCCTTACATCAGAGTGTCCCCATCAGCACACCCTTACATCACTGTCCCCATCATCCCCCCCTTACATCAGAGTGTCCCCATCAGCACCCCCTTACATCAGTGTCCCCATGAGCACCCCCCTTACATCAGAGTGTCCTTATCAGCACCCCCTTACATCAGAGTGTCCCCATCAACACCCCCTTACATCAGAGTGTCCCCATCACCACCCCCTTACATCAGAGTGTCAACATCAGCACCCCTTACATCAGTGTCCCCATCTCCCAGGACATGTAGATCACCTCAACGAAAACAATACAGAGACTTGCCCACTAACAGGACAGTAATTGGAAAATGTTGAAGGGGGTATCCAGAGGAAGGAAAAAAGTAAAGCATTACAACAGGAAGCAATGATCAGCTCTCCCCTGATGCTAAAATTAAAAAAGATCATGGTGTATAGGCATATCAATATTAACTCAAAGAAAGCTCAAAGAACATATCAATATTAATCTTGCTGTGTTATTATAGTTATATCTCCCATATGTACCTGAGAAAGCCAAATGAGATCTGTGAAACACAAACTGTCCCAATCTCACTGTGATCATCAGCCATGATTGAAAAAATAAAACATAATTCAAAAATATGTAGAATATCTTGCTGACCAGTGGGTGGCATAAAGTAGATATATGTGGTGTACATTTGCATACCTGTATGATTAATTTCCTGTTTTATATGTATGTGAATTATTGGGCACTTTATATGTTGTACATGATTTTAAGATATTTACATTAAAAGACAATTTTAATTTTTCATAAATAAGCTTCATCTATTGATTTGATGCCTATAAAGTCCTATTGTTGGAAAAGTGTTTTTCTGATTTGTATAGGATTTGGGATATTGAACACTGGTCAAAAAAATATTCACCTGTTAGTGCGAACACTGCAACATAATCTACACAAAGACATAAAATGACATAAAATGTTCTTTCTTGTGGGAATGATAATGCAAACCCGATCAAGGTCCCTGTGCCTCCCATTTTACCAGGTCTGCCATTCATCTTGTCCAGAGCTTAGGAGACACACACCAGGCAGTGATCCCAAACTTTATTGACCCAGTGTCAATGTGTAGTGCAGTCCAGGCTTCTACCTCAAACAAGTCACTCTGCAATAGAGCTTAGTCTTGTATGCAGCTCCCAAACTTGTTTCTTTTTGTGACAATATTGACTGTCCGAGGTGCAGAAGGTGGGTTGATGAACTGCTGACCAACTTCATATGTCTCTTTGACCCCTTATACCCTTATTTTTGAAAGGCTTTCCAGCTTAAAAGATTGAACACTTTCATTTATAGTGGATGTATATTATTTTAACACAGCAACATATCTTTTAGATGAAAGTATTATTTTAGAGCAGCTAGCATATTAAACAAATACACATATCCATGCATGTACTGACATAGTCTTCAGTGAGCCACACCAAATTTTGGGCTATAAGACAAATACAAATACAATAATGTAAATATATAAAATATATACTGTATATAAAAAAATGAAACCTGTCAAAAAAAGTAGTCAATAGTAAGAAATTATGGGATCAATATCCACTTATGCATAATGCCTAAAACAAGCATATTAGAAACAAATCAAAACATGTCTTGCTAGTATATGTTTTAAATCCACGCTAAGGACTTATAAATTGGCTGTTGCCTTAACCCATTTCCTCACAAAGTGAGGAATACAAGAAATGGTGACAGAGGGGTATGGGCGGTGCTGCCAAACTGTGATATATGCAATGTATTTTAATATCATATACTATCCCTTTAAGAAACATATGTAATTCAAGGGTTAGCCCACAGTGTACTAATAATAAAATCACTCATGTGAAAACTCCTAGATGACCAAAGAAGTGTAAAGCGTGCTAAGCAGCAAAAAGTTACAAAAATAATAAAAAATTATAAATCAAATGACACAATACATATAAATATATATATAAAAATACATATGTATATATTTTGTATATATTGTGTGATTTGATTTATAATTTTTTATTACTTTTTTTTTTTTGTTATTGTAAGGGATAGTATATGATATTAAAACAAATTGCATATATCACGGTTTGGCAGCGCCACCCTTACCTCTTTTTCACTGTGTCTTGCTAGTGATTATTGATCCCATAAATGTTTGATTTCGAGGTTTTTTTTTATATCCTTGAATTTGTCTTGTGGCACTGATGAAAGGGGAGACTGTTTTGCCCCCAGAACACATTGGCCATCTTGTGCATCATTAAAGCTATTTTGGATTCCTTTATTATTTTGGTCTGGCACACCTTCTTATGATTGAAAGTGGAGTTCCACTTGTTTTTAGGTTTATTAAAAGTCAGCAGCTAAAAAAAAGTGTAGCTGCTGACTTTTAATAAACACACACTCACCTGTCCAATGGTCCAGTGATGCGGCCGCCCGATGCCCCTCCTATCCGCGGTGCTGGCATTGCAACTGTGGGGCCTGGCTGTGACAGTCGGTGGCTGCACTGCGCATGCGCAAGTCACACTGCTCTGTGTCAATGGCCAGGCAATCTTCTGGGACCTGTGACGCGTCCCAAAAGATTGCAGGGAGGAAGGGGCCACTTAGGGGCAGAGGAGGAATCGTCTAGGTGGCCAGACCAGACCAGACCAGGAAGTGAGAGCGAGGTACCTGTCTAAATTAGGTACCGGGCTCCCCGTCCCCCTCCAATTGTGCCATGTCAGGGGGCAAGCAGTATTTAAAGCAGAAGTTCCACTTTTGGGTGGAACTTCGATTTATGCTCTTCGTGACAATCCTGGGTGCTCATTACAAGACCTGGCTGCAAGTGAGCCACCTAACCAAAGCCAGTGAGCTTTTCAAATGATTATCTCCTTTCCACTTACTTCTCTGTATCAATAAGTATTGAAGTTCCAGAGCCTCGTGGAGGCATCCACTTGAACTTATTATCTTTAATGAAACAGGTTTTAGTTAATTTTATAAGTTTCAAAACCATCCTTCTAAAACAGAAGTCTGTGTCTGTCTGTGTTATATCTATACTTCCAAAATCCATTTGTCAAAAAGAAAGAAAGGAGAAAAGGTCTTGTAGCAATATGTGTAGCTCTTAAAAAAAGACAAATTGACAGAAAAATGGACAGCCTAGGGCCCAGCCCTTTTAATCCTCGAGCATCTCAAAGTATTTAATATGTCAAAGTAAATTATTACCCTCACAGTCTTTACAGTGTGGGCAGTGAGAGTGTGGATTATTTAACATAGTTTTGTATTTTATACAATCATGATATTGTACATTTTAGTGGTAACAATTTTCTTTAAAGGATGGCAGAACTATATTTCTCCATTGTTACTTTGCCTTAAGTTATTACAACAGCGAATATCAGTGATTTCAGCACTCTTTTCTGTGAACATTCACCATACTTCAAAGTGAGCTTTATTTAATGAAGGTGAGGGACTGACACACAGACATACAGATGAAAGTATGGATTCCTATAATTAATTCCTTCTTTCTGTGGTCAGGAGGTTACACTTTGTAAAAAATGGCTTGCATAGTTTCTCACTCATTTTCTCTTCACAATTATGTTGACTTCAAAATGGATCTAATAATTGACATTTTTCTCAATAGCAAACAGGTGTATCCATTTTTTTTAAGTACAAGTGACCTTATCTATTCAAAAATAATCCTTGCAAATTGATCAGTCTGCAAAAATAATCACTTTTCCTTACTCTACCACAGGATTGGAAACTATAAATTAACTTTATATTTAATAAAAATATGTACAGAGAAAAGTGAAATTCTAAAGAGGAACAAATCAACATGGGAAGAGAGCGCTGGACCACAGCAATAAAGTAAAAATGAGCCTGGTGAATAGAAATAAAAGATTTTATTCCATAGGTCATAAGGGTAAGAAGTATTATGGTATACAGCAGCCTGGTAACAGGCATGCAGAAATCACAATGAAAGGACCAGAACTCTGATTACCTGGAGGCTAGGGACGCATGGATGAAATGGAGACTCTGATGGACCACGACTGGTCTAATTCCAAAGAGGCAAGGTTTTTTCCATAAATATATATTTATATAGAGTTGGCATTACAAACCCTAAAACACTAACATGGTGTAAGCCCAAACAGATTCCAGTTTTCAGAATCAGTTCTATGCAAATACTCAGGCTGTGACTGCTTTCTAAAGAAAATTAACTATAATTCCAGGTTCACATATGGGTGGCTTCAGTTTCCCCCAGAGGTCCGATGTGTCCCCATTCACCGGTTCAGGTACAATTCAGGTCCGAAATTTTGCTTGAATTTGCACCTGAACTGGACAAAAAACCGCAAAGGACCCTTTTGGAATTTGCACCATGGCTGACCCAGACATGTGTAAACCAGCTCCATTGAGAGCCAGTCACACTTGCATGTCATGTGAATGTCAATTGGATGCGGTAAAAACCTCATCCAATTTGCACATATGTGAATCCAGCCTTAGTCTTTGCACACTCTTTGTTTTGATATAACTGGAATAAATTTAGCTGAATTAAACTGAAAGTTCAATCGGGCTTTGTAGATGAACTCCAGGATAAGCAAATATTGTTTAAAGCGGGGGACAGCAACCAGTAGATCGTGGCTAGGTGACTGGTAGATCGTAGTCTGGGCTTACTGACCTGCCTTCCCAGTGCATCAAACAGAGTGCAAAGTTAGAGCTGTAGTAGGGAGCAAGAGCCGCATTAGCTGATGCCTCCTCTGTAGTGCTGGCTTCTGTCCCATGCGGAGTGATACCAGCTGCACTCCACCACCTTATCCCGGTTAGCGGTCTCCAGAGTGGTGCCAACAGAAGGAAAGAAGGGATCTTCAGATCAGTATGAAGCTGATTTAAACCCATGACTGCCATGCAATGCACGTGATTGTGACACAGTAGTATGGCAAGTAGAGGTTTTTAAATCAGGTGTGAGGAGGCAACACTGTGCCGTTGATCTTTGACTTCTCCCATATTGTTCAGGTAGATCTCCATCTCTTTAACCACTTCCCACAAGGTCATATGACGTCTTTGACTTTGAGTGGTGATATCTGAATGACGTCTGCAGCTACAGGCATCATTCAGATATATTTTTTTCTGGCCAGTGATTCCCTGCACCATATGAATAATCATTGCTGCAGTTCAGCCGAATGATTGTTCTTACGGGCAGTGGGAGGGGGCATCCCCCCTCCCGCCACTCTCCGGTGCTTCTTAGGGCCCATACGATCGGCGACCGGGAGAATAAATTCGCCGCCGCAAGTTGATCAAAGAGCTGACTCGGGACCAGATGGTCCCCAGTCAGCTCTATGATCCTCAAAGGCCCGGGCACAACGTTATGATGTCACATCTGGGCCGGCTTTAGTAAACAAAGCCGTGGACGCATTTGGAAAGACAGAGACAGTTCATTTTTTTCTGATCTCGGTCTTTCCAGCCTGGAGGAGAGATGTGGAATCTTATTGTCCCAACATCTCTCCATAAAGAGGACCTGTCACACACTATTCCTATTACAAGGGAAGGGATGTTTACATTCCTTGTAATAGGAATAAAAGCGATCAATTTTTTTTTTTTAAAGAGACAGTGTAAAAATAAAAAATAAAGGTAAAATAAACAATAAAAAAAAATATATATATAACCGGTTTACAACCGGCCCATAGCCAAATGACGGCTACAGGGAGGTTGCTTAACTCTGGGAAGGCGTACAATGACTTCCTCCCAGAATCGCGCGTCCCGCACGCTTGCAGCGGCCTTTTACCATGTGATCGCTCCGTCAAATGACGGAGCGATCACATGTAAACAAGCCGGCGGAAGTGCTGGCTTTTCTCTCCCCTCTCCGCACCGAACGGTGCAGTGTGAGAGGAGAGGGGAGAGAGCAATGCAGCAGTGCTGTGGGCAGAGGATCTGAAGTGCCCACAGGACTGCTATGTTCCAGGCTACACCCCCACCATCCATCCATCCATGATCACCCAGCCATCCTCACCCAGCCAGCCATCCATGATCAGCCAGTCATCCATGCTTACCCAGCAATCCATGCTCAGCCAGCTATCCATCCATGCTCACCCACCCAGCCATCCATGCTCACCCACCTAGACATCCATGCTCACCCAGCCATCCATGCTCACCCACCCAGCCACCCACGCTCACCCAGCTGCCCATGCTCACCCATCTGTCCATGCTCACCCACCCAGCCACCCATGCTCACCCAGCTGCCCATGCTCACCCAACTGACCATGCTCACCCACCCATCCGTGCTCACCCATCCATTCGTGTTCACCCATCCCCATCTGTGCTCAGTCATCCCCATCCATGCTCAGTCATCCCCATCTGTGCTCACCTATCCCCATCCGTGTTCAGTCATCCCTATCTGTGCTCAGTCAGCCCCATCCATGCTCACCCATCCCCATCTGTGCTCAGTCATCCCCATCTGTGCTCACTCATCCCCATCCGTGCTCACTCATCCCTATCTGTGCTCACTTATCCCCATCCGTGCTCAGTCATCCTCATCCGTGCTCAGTCATCTTCATCCCTGCTCATCCATCCCCATCCGTGCTCAGTCATCCCCTCTGTGCTCATCCATCCTTATCCGTGCTCATCCATCCCCATCCGTGCTCAGTCATCCCCATCCATGCTCACTCATCCTCTTCTGTGCTCAGTCATGCCCATCTGTGCTCAGTCATCCCCATCTGTGCTCATCCATCCCCATCCATGGCTCATTTGTGCCTCATTCATGCTCACCCATACCACATCAGTTCTCATCCGTGACACATGCATGCCACTACAGTGCCCATCCGTGCCACTACAGTGTCCACCTGTGCCACTACAGTGCCCATCCATGCCACTACACTGCCCATCCATGCCCCTGCGGTGCCCATCCATGCCACTGCAGTGCCCATCCATGCTACTGCAGTGCCTATCCATGTCACTACAGTGCTCATCCGTGCCACTACACTGCCAATCCATGCCACTGCAGTGCCTATCCATGTCACTGCAGTGCCCATCCGTGCCACTGCAGTGCCCATCCATGCCACTACAGTGCCTATCCATGCCACTACAGTGCCTCACAATAGTGTAATAGGTAGTCAAATTAGATCTATAATTTATGCTCCTAGAATGTCTGATGGCGCTTCCTACATGTTTGGCCTCTGTATGTGGCCAGGCTGTGTAAAAGTCTCACACATGTGGTATCGCCATACTCAGGAGGAGTAGTAGAATATGTTTTGGGGTGTAATTTGTGATATGCATATGCTGGGTGTGATAAATAACCTGTTAATATGACGATTTTGTGAAAAAAAATCTTCATTTTGCAAAGAATTGTGGGAAAAAAAATACAACTTCAAAAAACTCACCATGCCTCTTACTAAATACTCTGGAAAACCTTCTTTCCAAAAAGGGGTCATTTGGGGGTATTTGTACTTTACTGGCTTGTTAGGGTCTCAAGAAATGAAATAGGCCGTCAGTACATCAGGTGTGATCAATTTGTAGTGATTAGCACCATAGCTTGTAGACGCTACAGCTTTCACACAGACCAAATAATGTACACTTATTTGGGTTTTTTTTTACCAAAGATATGTAGCAATATACATTTTGGCAAACATTTATAAAGAAAAATTTATAATTTGCAAAATTTTATAACAGAAATGAAGAAAGATTTTTTTACCAAATTTTCGGTCTTTTTTCATAATTATCAACCGGCTTCTGCACCTGCAAAGCTCTAATGAGCAGGATTGTTTTCTTGAATTGATTTCTTATTGGGAGTATCTTACCAAAAATGAAATTTTTGTTGCAGGACACAAGGAAAAAGGCGCATGGTGACACAAGTTCTCCAATACTTACAGAGCACAGTGACAAGGAAAGGGAACACAGGGAGGTGGAGATGGGAACAAATAAAATCTTTTGTCTGTCCACAAGTAGATGCAGCACTCTTGGTGGGGAAGCCGCTGGCCACTGAAAAAGACAAACAAGGACAGAGGCGCTTCTAAGAGTAGACTGTATGACATTTAATGAAAAAAACATACGTATGGCAACTCACAAACAGGCATCTGAATAGTGCATGTAATAAGGTGTCATGTAGTAAAGGCAGGAGGCATCAGCGGCTCGCTGTCCCAGGTACACAGTGAAGTCTGGTGTAGATGTTGTAAGGGCGTCTGTAGCCGGCAAGGCGCCTCACTGGGATGAAGAAAGCACTGTAGGGGGTCACGGCGGCGTGACGTCATCAAAGTGCGACGCGTTTCTGAGCGTGCGGATCACGTGGGAGGAAGTGACCGCGCTCTTTCATCAGGTGCCTGATGAAAGAGCGCGGTCACTTCGTCCCACGTGATCCGCACGCTCAGAAACGCATCGCACTTTGATGACGTCACGCCGCCGCGACCCACTACAGTGCTTTCTTCATCCCGGTGAAGCGCCTTGCCGGCTACAGACGCCCTTACAACATCTACACCGGACTTCACTGTGTACCTGGGACAGCGAGCCGCTGACGCCTCCTGCCTTTACTACAAGACACCTTATTACATGCACTATTCAGATGCCCGTTTGTGAGTTGCCATACGTTTGTTTTTAATGATATTAAATGTCATACAGTCTACTCTTAGAAGCGCCTCTGTCCTTGTTTGTTTATTTTTGTTGCAGGGGATGCCTGAAATCTGACTTGTATCTTAGTGTAGACTTCTGGGAAAATCAATGAGCCAATCACACAAGCAGGAAATTACATTACTGGGAGGCACTCTGTATACATTCTGTATACAGAACACCTCCAGATAGCCATATTGCATTGCATTTCACAGCAAATTACAGAGCTGCAGATTGGAAAGGACAGGTAATTTTAAATAACATTAAATTACAATATGATTTGTGTTGCAATTGTATACGCTACATTATTATTTTTTTTAATCTGGATGTTTTGTGCATTTCTTCCAGATCCCTGGCATAATCTGTTTTCCTTTTATAGGAGCTTTCTGTAAAATAGACCAGTCACTGCTGCTCTCTCTCCTCTCTCTCTTTGTGCAGAATAACTGGTCTTGTAACTGCCCCCCTTCCAGCACTTTTCTGCAGGCCATCTGTAGTGGTTGGGTCTGCTGGGTCCCTGTCACCTACCTGACTGAGAAGCCCAAGATGACGAGGGTGGCTTCTTGCACAATTCCTGTCCAATCACCCCTGATGGTGGAGACAGGGACTGCTAGGGCAGTGGAAAGGCACAGGTGCCAGGAACTTAGTTCAGTGAACTTTAACTTGGCGATGGCGAGGTTAGATGAACAGAAGCAAGGAGTCAGGTTGCTAGCCAAGTTCAGTAACTGCCAGGCAGGCAGGTACAAAATCATGATTAGAATCCGGGTCAGGGACAGTCAGGGGTCAGCAACATGATGGCAGTGAGGCACAAAGTCTCACCGCCCTTCCCCCTCTGTCACAAGGGAGATCCGTGTTAACTTACACGGACCTCCGTTCTTTCACTGCGGGGGGGGGGGGGGCCATCGTGGGTATCCGGCGGCGATCAAGTCCACCCTACCCACTCCCTGGCCCCCCCAAACACAGTAAGCACGCAAGTGCGCCTCCTGCGGCATGCGCACGCTCACAATGCTAGTTATTGCAGCCACCATCAGGTGACGGCGGTTTGCGATAACGAACCACTTTGCCGCCATCATGATGCGGAGGGTGGTCGGCAAGTGGTTAAGCTTTCAACGGTTTTTTGTGGTCAGAAGAACGACTTTTGAACATGATTTAAGGGCGTTCTGACAACAACCCATAAACTCCACTGCTGATAAATGATAAATGCCCAAACGCCCAAAAACGATCGTTTAACAGCTATAATGTGCATGGAGCCTTTTACAGAATAATAATTGTGCTTGAAAAGGATGCATGCAAAGTGTAACATAAAATTAAATTATACTGTTTGTAATTATACAGTTCAGATACAATAAACATTTTTCAGGTAAATAATGTCAATGAAGGCTTCCTTGTAGATTTTTTTTTCTTTGAAGATTACTCAAAATTTTCTATTATAGCCAGACTTTATCAAAACAACTCTAATTCCAACTAATGCATGTTTTAAAATTTTAGTCACAATGCTATATGGCACATCAATAATACCACTTATTTCACTGACCCTCTTCCTTCAGGGTAACAACTAATCCTATTACTTCAGTAAAAACCAAATGCACTATGGGCAAATCAATTAAGGGGGCAGGAGTAAGGTTATGAAGTAACAACTACATCAATGAATAGAAGCACTGAATATATAGGTGGTTGTACATTTAAGTATGACCACAGCAACAGAAATTTAAATCTCATATGAGTACATGTTTTCCTAATTTGAACCAAACATGTAGTAGATCAGAGGTGACCAGGGGTTGACTTCCTGTGCCAGATCAAAGGAGCAATTTTGTGAAAATGATACACACACAAATATGTGCACCAAAGCATTAGCAGTGTCAAGGGACACTCAGAACACTTTTATGCTACATTCAGTGTCACACTCAATTCAGTCACTGGAGATGATCACAGTTTTATGTTTTGACATTCTCTGATCAAAAAGTTAGAATTCAACAATGCATCACCCCAACCATTACGGCAAAGAGCCCCTTAACAAGGACAGCATAGAGTCTGAAAGCTGGCGAGGTCTGAAACGTTTCAACCAACCCATTCAGAAATTTAGTTGTTGAGGATTACGAAAGAACATAAAACTGACCTAATAAAGTGAATCTATTTGCCTGATATGCATGCAGTATCTTACAAAAGTGAGTACACCCCTCACATTTTTGTAAATATTTTATTATATCTTTTCATGTGACAACACTGAAGAAATTACACTTTGCTACAAAGTAAAGTAGTGAGTGTACAGCTTGTATAACAGTGTAAATTTGCTGTCCCCTCAAAATAACTCAACACACAGCCATTAATGTCTAAACCGCTGGCAACAAAAGTGAGTACACTCCAAAGTGTAAATGTCCAAATTGGGCCCTATTAGCCATTTTCCTTCCCCGGTGTCATGTGACTCGTTAGTGTTACAAGGTCTCAGGTGTGAATAGGGAGCAGGTGTGTTTAATTTAGTTATCTGTCTCACTCTCTCATACTGGTCACTGGAAGTTCAACATGGCACCTCATGGCAAAGAACTCTCAGAGGATCTAAAAAAAACAATTTTTGCCCTACATTAAGATGGCCTAGGCTATAAGAAGATTGTCAAGACCCTTAAACTGAGCTGCAGCACGGTGGCCAAGACCATACAGCGGTTTAACAGGACAGGTTCCACTCAGAACAGGCCTCGACCAAAGAAGTTGAGTGCATGTGCTCAGCGTCATATCCAGAGGTTGTCTTTGGGAAATAGACGTATGAGTGCTGCGCATTTCTGCAGATGTTGAAGGGGTGGGGGGTCAGCCTGTCAGTGCTCAGACCATACTCTGCACACTGCAAATTGGTCTGCATGGCTGTTGTCCCAGAAGGAAGCCTCTTCTAAAGATGATGCATGAGAAAGCCCGCAAACAGTTTGCTGAAGACAAGCAGACTAAGGACATGGATTACTGGAACCGTGTCCTGTGGTCTGATGAGACCAAGATAAACGTATTTGGTTCAGATGGTGTCCAGCGTGTGTGGCAGCAACCAGGGGAGGAGTACAAAGACAAGTGTGTCTTGCCTGCAGTCAAGCATGGTGGTGGGAGTGTCATGGTCTGGGGCTGCATGAGTGTTGCCAGCACTGGGGAGCTACAGCTCATTGAGGGAACCATGAATGCCAACATGTACTGTGGCATACTGAAGCAGAGCATGATCCCCTCCCTTCAGAAACTGGGCTGCAGAGTAGTATTCCAACATGATAATGACCCCAAATACACCTCTACCTTGCTAAAGAAGCTGCGGGTAAAGGTGATTGACTGGCCAAGCATGTCTCCAGACCTAAACCCTATTGAACATCTGTGGGGCTTCCTCAAACAGAAGGTGGAGGAGTGCAAAGTCTCTAACATCCACCAGCTCCGTGATGTCCTCATAGAGGAGTGGAAGAGGACTACAGTGGCAACCTGTGAAGCTCTGGTGAACTCCATGCCCAAGAGTATAAGGCAGTGCTGGAAAATAATTGTGGCCACAGAAAATATTGACACTTTGGGCCCAGTTTGGACCTTTTTCACTTAGGGGTGTACTCACTTTTGTTGCCAGCGGTTTAGATATTAATGGCTGTGTGTTGAGTTATTTTGAGGATACAGCAAATTTACACTGTTATACAAGCTATACACTCACTACTTTACATTGTAGCAAAGTGTCATTTCTTCAGTGTTGTCACATGAAAAGATAGAATAAAATATTTACAAAAATGTGAGGGGTGTACTCACTTTTGTAAGATACTGTAGCTTCTCATGCCTACTTAGGGACTTTCCATGGGTTCATAGTGAACCCCTCATCATCTTCCATCTATAATTGTCACCAATTTCCCTTATTGTATACTGACTATGATGACAGTTCTATTTTGTACCCAATTGTGCTACTCAAAAATGTTTTTTCTTGTTTCTTGCTATTTAAAATCTTAATAAAAAAGATTGAAACAGGAAGCATGTATAACAGTAAATAAATCCATGTATAATCCATAAGGCCCCTTTCACACTGGGACTGCCCAATCCTCAGCGGAAAACCGCTGTAATAGCAGCACTTTGGCACCGCTATTCGGGCGGCAGCACGGCACTTTTGACCCCCCCACAAGGGGTTAAACAGGGGGTTAAAAGTGCCGGCGCTCAGCGCTCCCAGAGCAGTGTACAGCCGCTGTGGGAGCGCTGCCCATTCAATCTAATGGCAGGAGCGGTGGAGGAGCGCTCCCCTGAAAAATCATGCTGGCAGGAGTTTAATTTTACTCCTGCAAGCGCACCGCCCTGAGCCGCCCCAGTGTGAAAGGACACACTGGGTTGAATGGGAAGATGCTTTACAGGCGCTATTTTTAGCACAATAGCGCATGTAAAGCGCCCCAGTGTGAAACGGGCCTAAATGATCCAGGGCATACAAGTATTGCTAAGTGCATTAAAATGTATATTAAGTTGAAATTATTTTTAGTTTTGGATAGCGGATGAAAGGGTTAAAACCTCTGTCACATTTTTATTGCTGTATGAGTTTTAGTCATATGTATTTGGGCTGGTTATCATTGTCACAGAGCAGAATGTGATAGGAAATGCCACATTTTATAGTTGTCACCAAAACAAGAGGTGCAGATACATTTCAAGTGGAGTCACTTATTTTAGTGACATCAGTTTAAGGGCACTTTTATATCCCACCCTTGTTTCCTGTTTTGTCTTCCCACAGACAGCATAAACAAAACAGTTTTAAACCCTCCCCTACTTTATCCAAAACTGAAACATTTCAGTATCTGCATCTCTTTAAGTGATTGACTTTTAGGGAGTATCTCACCAAAAATTACATTTTTGTTGCAAAGGATGCCTAAAATCTGACTTGTACCTTAGTGCAGAGGGAGGAAATTACATTTTTTGGTGGTGTACTGCTCACAGTGTACAGAGTGTGTTTGTAGGAGTTTGGTTACTCTCGACATCTGTCTGCATTAGCCACCGAGCACCATCTAGTGCTCCCTGCTCTACACTACTATCAGCCTGCTGCTCCACCCTGCTGTGCAGCTTGTCAGTGAACCCTGTAAGCTTTGAATAAACTTTGAGGCTTATTATGGACTTCACAATGGAGATTTGTATTTCTTTCCTGGCATTCCATTGGGATTGACTGTGGAGTGATGACCATTGTTTTCTTTGCTGACAGCCCAACCTGTGTTAACATTTTTTACGCTTTTGGCCATTATAACCTTTGGCCCATCTCTTCTGGTAAGAGGCATGATGATTATTCCTAGCCGGTGGTGGATCTCTTTACACCTAAGTTAGAACACACGCTAATGGTCTTTGTTCTTCACAACTTCCTTTATATTATGACATAAGAACATTTACATATGCACTGTGTTTGTTTGCACATTTGTTGTTATTTTTATGCACGGTTAAGTGCTGGATGTATATTCACCATTTATTGAATGCTGTTTTGCACTCTACTGTTTTTTATTGTAACATGCATGTTTAACCCCTTCACACCGACCACAACCATGCGCAAATATGTGGTCTCGGCTTGAAGGGGTTGTACCAGGGTGATGTCAGCAGCTGCACGCATCACCCCGGGAACCGTTCTTTGAAAATTAATGGTTGGCTCGACTGTAATCCCAAGGAGCGGAAGGGGACGCCCCCCCTCCCCGCTGCCTTCTGCGGCTCTCCCGGGCTTTCCCGTCCCACCGTGAGGCACGGGTGACCAGCCAACACGTCCACCGGCTGGCCATAGACCCGAACGAAGCAGGAATCAGCTTTGATCAGGTCTCGGATCTAGTAACCCGGAAGCGATGTCATGACATCACTTCCGGTTTACAGAAGACTTAAAGGAGCCAAATTTAAAAAAATTACAGCATTCAAAACTGCCAAACCTGGCATTTTGAATGCTGCTTAAGTGCAAAGAAGGGATTTGGCGTCTTATAGACCCCAGATCCCTCCATAAAGAGTACCTATCACTAGTGTTGAGCGAACCCGGACTGTAACGTTCGGGTCCGTACCGAACTTTAGGGTGTCCGTGGCACGGACCCGGACCCGGACATTTCAAAAATCGTTCGGGTTCGGTCCGGGGTTCTGCTATTTTACTCCACGTGTTGAGAAGCTGCAGGGCAGCCAATCAACAAGCGTTTCACTGGTTTGCCCTTAGAAGCCATCACAGCCATGCCTACTAATGGCATGGCTGTGATTGGCCGGTGCATCATGTGACCCAGCCTCTTTATAAGCTGGAGTCACAGTGCTGCAGTCACATGCTCCTTGGGTTAGTATAGGGAAAGGTAGCTGACGGCGTGAGGGACAGATTTTAGCCATTTTAAGACCTGATCCTGCATCCTGAGATAGATTACTTTACTACTGCTGTCTGTGCTGTTGCTCTGAGGACAGATAGCAGAAATTAGAGATTTCACAT
>BLSH010111222.1:95288-105316 GCA_018402905.1 Glandirana rugosa | reverse complement strand
ACGACCAGGCAGGCTTGAAGCACTGTTTCAGGCCCAGGCCCAGGCCTGCCTTGGGCTTGCTAGCGTGCCTGTTGCTTGGGGTAACTTTAGTTACCCCTGGGCTTGAAAATCCGTGTTTTTACCGACATCCTTTCAGGACCTTTCGGGGTCTCCCGACGTTTTCCTTCATTTTACCCCCATTCCCATCCCGTTCACGGGATGTTTTTTTACCCCTGTCCCTTTATTGACATTTATAAAAATTTTTTTATTTTTGTATTTTTTTCGTTTTTACCTCCACTTACACCTAGTAGAAGTTTGACACAGACTTTTCATAATTATTGTCCGTGCGATCGTTCGGGTTCCGTCCGGACCCGGACCCGGACTTTGTCACGAAGTTCGGACGGACCAGCAGAACCCGAACTTCCAGGTGTTCGCTCAACTCTACCTATCACTGCCTATTACTGTCACAAGGGATGTTTACATTCCTTGTGACAGCAATAAAAATTATCAGAAAAGAATTAAAGAGACAGTGTAAAAAAAATAAATTACATAAATAAGAAAAAAAAAAATGTAAAGATCCCCATCCCTCCGCACTCATGTGCAGAAGCGAACACATACGTTAGTCGCGCCCACAAATGTAAACAGTATTCAAACCACACATGTGAGGTATCGTAGCGATCGCTAGAGTGAGGGCAATAATTCTAGCACTAGACCTCTTCTGTAACCTGTAGACATTTTTAAAGCGTTGGCTATGGAGAATTTTAAGTACCGTAGTTTGTCGCCATTCCACAAGTGTGCGCAATTACAAAGCGTGGCAGGTTAGGTGTTACTCGGTGCAACATCATCTTTCACATTATACAAAAAATTTGGACTAACTTTACTGTTTTGTTTTTTTAATTCATGAAAGTGTATTTTTTTAAAAAAAAAAAACCTGCATTTAAAAGACCGCTGCGCAAATACCGTAGCAATAATATTCTTTTATTTTCCATATTTATGGTCATGGCCCTCTAACCGAAGATAGATGTGGATCACATAAACACGCAATAGGACTTACAACATAAATAGACCTGAGGTGTGCCTTGGTCATCTGGTCGGTATGCCAAGAAAAGGGGGCATACCTTATATAAGTAATGGGTAATAATGGAGAAGAATGTGCTGAGAAATGCCCTGAAAAAGGGGGATGGGAGGGAGGGTATCATGCACTAGTAACCGACAAAGAGCATGGAGAGTGAGGGTGCTTAAATACCCTCCGGGCTCCTCCCATAAATTCAGGCCAGCCCACTGGACTTCCTACTTATGATCGTGGCCCCCTGACCGAAGATAGATGTGGATCACATAAACACGCAATAAGACTTGCAACATAAATAGACCTGAGGTGTGCCTTGGTCATCTGGTCGGTATGCCAAGAAAAGGGGGCAAAAATATGCAGCTTAGGGAAGTAGTCCTTAATTGGATCAATGAGCAAGCTTGGTGAAGGCTTGTGCTATCTCCAACTGAGGCTTCGGAATGTATCTAGCCAAGCAGCCAGACTACTATCTTCCTAATTAATTGATCACATGGTCCGATACTGCATGCCGAGATGCTGCTGAAGCTGTTGTGATCCGAAAGGAATGTTCGGAGTACCTGCAGGGGTCAAGGCCAAAGTTGGACAGTGATTCTGACGTGCCTGATGAATTGGTTGCCGCTTGATGGGCTGATGGGGAAAGGCAATAACGGGCTAGAGTCGGAGAGACTGGGTAGGCGAGTCGGTAGCTAGTCAAGCACCGCAACTAGGCACCAGGAGTTTATAGTCTGGCAGAGGCTGACGTCGACCCCGGGTCTGATCTGATGGGTTTGGAGACTCCTAGGTGATGGACGTAATGGTTTTGGAAACTAGTTAAGTGGCATTTGTATGATACCTGGCTGCTAGCACCACTGATGGTGAATTTTTTAGGCCGCAAAAGAAACCTAGTAGGATAGGTAGATGGCCACTTGAATAACTAGACTGGGCTGAACCCCAAACACGGATCATGCGAGGACTTTAGACATGTCTCTAAAGATGGTGCTCGTAATGGGCAAGTGTTTGCCCTTAGCTGTTTCAATCCATGGTTAGCTGTGACCAAGGAGGGATGGGCATGGGGCGTTAGGTCAGCTCCAGGATACTGCTGTAAAATGAGCCAAAACTGAAACGTGATCAGGCATCCGCTGCGATTTGCTTTGCCTTGGGATATGCTTAGGGGTATATTGAATGGTGGTTCGAATGGGGAGCGACTTGGATCTACCTTTGTTTACATTTTTGGCCATAGCCTGGTTGTTAGTAGCAAAGACCATGGTTTGTCCTGTCCAAGACCTAAGCAGCTGCCACGATTGGATACAGCTCGAAAAGTCAGGATGACAGAGAAACCTGGAATTAACAAGACTTCTGGCGGCCAAGGACCTGCGAACCAGTGATGGCCAGAAAATTGCAGCAAAGCCTGTAGAAGCTGCAGCTTCTGTGACTACCTGTGGTGATGCAGCAGATGCCTTGGGGATAACCTTAATATGCCGTTAGCAATGTGGGATGAGTTCCGCACAAATTGTAAGTCGGCTATGGCTGCCGGGTCCAACCTAATGATTTGGTCAGCACCTTGTACATGAGTAAGGAAAACTAGGAGCCATAAAATAAAAGAGTGGCATTGAGGAATAATACTTATTGCAAAATTTGAACGTCCCTAGCAAAGTCTGCATCTGTTTCCTAGTACCCCCTGTGAGAGAGTAAAGTCATGAACGACCGACCTGATATGGGCTAGTTCGTCGGGAGGCAAGCTGGCTTGCATGGCACGTGTGTCCAAAGTGACACTTAAGAAGGTGATGGCTTCTGCTGGGCTTTCCACTTTGTGTTCGGCTATGGGAACATTGTAGTTGTTGAACACCACTCTCAACCTATCAAGGTTACCGGTGGTATGTCTGGTCGCTTGATGAGTAGAAAAATCATCTAGGTAATGGATAACCATCTGACACTGGGCTCGGTGTGACAGGCTCCGCGAAAAAGACTGCTTGGACAGCTACGTCGTCTTATGTACATTTCAAGAAAAACTACTTGGAAGGAATCAGGGAATTCAAGCTCGGAATGTGCGAAGAATGAGGTGCAGAAAAATTGTGCACTAACCAAAATTTATTGGAGAACTTGCCCTTGACAGCCCAAAAGGGCTGAGTCTCCAGGGTTTGGAAGGTTACTGGGGGTAAGGGCCGATTACAGATCCTTTGTCTAGTTTGGCCTGTAGCAGGGTATCGATGGCCTGTTCGTCGAGAGTCACCGACTGGAGGTTTTTGCACTCGTGAGTGGAGAGAGGTAGAGTGATGAAGCCGGTGTGGAATCCTGAGGTGGCGGAGGGGTTGAAAGGGCGACTTGTGGCCACATTTGTGCACCCGTTTGCAGTGTGGCCAATTGGCTGTCAGACAGCACTGACTGGGGAGCGTAGGCCAGCGAAGTGGTGAAAAGAGTTCCGTGTCAGTGACACTCAAGTTGGTCTTGAGACAAAACAAGAAGGTGTGTGTCAAAAAGGGTGTGTGGAAGAGGGGAAAAGGACAGAGTGGGATACAGCAATTCAAGAATGAGGAAAGAAGTACAGGAACGAAATGACAGGCATAGATAGAGCCCACGGTGTTCTACGGTCATAGAACATTGTATAGTGGAAATTTAGAAAACTCAAGAAAGTGCGTGGCACTCGAGGTGAGCGAGGAGGTGACTGGCCAGGTAATCAATAGCTTGGGTGCCTGTCTGTGCTGGGCACAAACGTGTGGACTAGCGCCCCAGGGCGTACTGGGGCAAGCAGCTGGAGTCTGGTACAGCCTATGTAGGAATGTTTCGGTCTGTAGATTTATGACGCATACTCGGTCTGCTTAACTCTTGCACTGTCAGCAAGTTGATGTTCAGCGACCTTGTCTGTGAGGTGGAGAGTCGGTCTCCGAAAAGAGAGTGTAATGCATAGACATATGTGACATGTATGTAAAATCGAAGATTTAGTGACAGAGTGCTGCAGAATATGTGACAGAAAAGACCCCTGAACTACACCTGAATAACGCTCTATCATTAAGGTCCTGGTATGGATCGAACCTGTAGTGGGGGTGACATAAGTGAAAAATGCATATCTCTTTATTTTCCTACACGGGCTGTCCCACCCTTGTTATGCGGGTGGCCCTGATGAAGATGCGATCCCTACGTTGGGAGGGTTTTTTTTTTTTTCCTTTTTGGGAAAACGTCCAACCTGATGCAGGATGAGACTTGAAACTCGACTGACCTAAGGAGAAATGACAGAGAAAACGATTAGTGGCCCGTATGTTAATGCCACTGGAGATGAGTGGCCGATTGAGTGCCACTAAAATGGTGTGTGGCTGATTGTGTGCCACTGAGAATGTGCTTGTAATGGGGTTGTGTTTGTCCTTGCTCGAAGCGATTGCTGATGATGCGTGCTCGCAGTGTTTGCGAGGAGTTTATGTAAATGTGTATTTGCAGTGATTTTCAAGAAGTTTAGTTTATGCATGTTTGCAGCAATTGCGAGGAATTTATGTAAATACACGCATGCAGCGATTTGCAAGGAGTTTTAGACAGTGAGTGTTAGCAGTGATTGCGAGGGGTTTGCGATGATGCATGCTCGCAGCGTTTGCAAGGAGTACAAAATACGTGTTTGCAGCGATTGCAAGAAGTTCAAGTTTGAAATGCATGCTTGCAGCATTGCGAGGAGTGTCAAAAGTGTGCTGGCAGCGATTTGCAAGATGTTTAGTTAAGCATACTTGCAACGTTTGTTTGTGTTTGTACATGCTGACAGACCGCAAGGGGTTTGTATAGTTAAGTGATCGCAGCATTTGCTAGGGGCTTAAATGACAAGACGTGCTTGCAGCGATCGAAATGCCTGCTTGCTGTAATGTATGGAGTAACACGTACCTGTGCTTGCAAGACGTGGTGCTCAAATGCATGTTTGCTGCGACTAGAAAGTGACTTGTGCATGTCATAACTGATGCGAATCGGTAGTGGAACAACATGAACCAACATGAGTCGGTAGTAGGAAGTGACATGAATTGATGCGACTCAGTGGTAGGAACTGACATGAAACGATGCGACTCGGTAGCGGAACGACATGAACCAACATGGGTCGGTAGTAGGAAGGGACATGAATTGATGCGAACCGGTGGTAGGAACTGACATGAACCGATGCGACTTGGTAGTGGAACAACATGAACCAAAATGAGTCGGTAGTAGGAAGGGACATGAATTGATGCGACTCGGTGGTAGGAACTGACATGAACTGATGCGACTTGGTAGTGGAACGGCATGAACCAATGTGCGTCAGCAATAGGAACTGACATGAACCGATGCGAATTGGTAGTAAGGAATGATGTGAATCGATGCAATTTGGTAGTGAAAAAAAAAAAACACAGTATGAACTGAAGCGAGTCAGTATGAAGGGTAATCGACCGGGAATATAACATGGACTGGGTAAACAACATGACCGGTATGAATCATTAACTATTTACATGTTGGACTGTGGTAAGTATCTGAGATGGATCGTTTGTGGGGAAGGACATGCACCAATGAAAAAAATCTGTAGTCAGGAAAATTATCTGAACAGAGTAATGGGAAGAACCAATCGAAATTGGTTGAAGGGAAGGCATGCACCGATACGAATCGGTAGATAGGGTAATAAAACGAAGAGAGTAAGTGACATGGTTCGATGCGACTTGGTGTGTGTGATGCATCCAATGCGAACCGTTGTGATTAGGCTCGAATCAGATTGTGGTGAGTATTCAATGGATTCGCTACAAATCGATTGTGAGGTGAATCGCATGATCAATACGAATTGGTTGTAGCATGCATGGAACAAATCTGATACGAGTTGGTTGTGGAGTGTACAATGGCGTCAACTGAACACATACACCAACCACCCAACCCCTGAGGTTAATTGAGTGCAGCCAAGGCCCAGGTGGGTTTAACTATCACCTCAATCATCCACAGAAGCATGTGCAAACAATACATGCTAATCACCCAATGGATGTGATGGCAACCCCCATAGACAGTGAATGCTGTGAGCAACAAAGCCTGCATCGAGTGTTATTGGATAACAGCCGACAGTGACTCGAGGCTCTGCGAATGAATCATAAAATAGGCAGAGGGAACCTACGAATCTACCATGCCTGTGCCGTATGATGTTGGGACCGACAACAACTTGGAGGTAGCTAAGTATAAAAGGGGATGCAGGATAGGAAACATTCTGAATTGTAACATAACGTATGAAATGAAAGGATTCGAATCCTACCTGCAACAGCGAGCGAGAACCGCTGACGAAGACCACAAACAGTAGCTGCAACCCACTGGTAATCAAACTGACAGATTCACAAACACGAAGTGAGCTGGGGAGAGCCGGCCCAGTAACATGTGCTATCGTGCACTGGAACCGACAAAGAGCATGGAGAGTGAGGGTGCTTAAATACCCTCTGGGCTCCTCCCAGAAATTCAGGCCAGCCCACTGGCCTTCCTACGTATATATTTTTCACTTTTTGTCATTCCATGTTTTCTTTCTCCCTCTGTACCCACCCCCTGGATTTAGGTTCCACCTGTTTGCCAATCAAGGGGTGGGGTTGTCAGGGGGGGACTTTCTCACTATATAAATGTGTATTTTCCATTTGTACCTTATCTGTGATCAAGGTGGTAATTTGGCAAAACGCGTAAGCTTTGTACCTGTACCTTATGCACAGCATATTAATAAAGCATCACTGCAAGGACTTTGGAAGTGCCCCCTTTGGTATGCTATGGTCTTGAGGATGTTGAGAGGACATCAAGGCGTGGACACCCATCGGTGTAGGATCCAGCAATCATTAGGTTGAACAGCACACCTGTCCCTTTGAGCGCAGTACACTTGTTTGTCTCAGCCTGCACAAATACCGTGTGACATAAAATATTGCATCGATCACCATTTTATTCTCTAGAGTCTCTGCTGAGAAAAAAAAAATATATATATATACATACATGTAATGTTTGGGGGTTCTAAGTAATTTGTAGCAAAAAATACGGATTTTTAACTTGTAAGCAACAATTGTCAGAAAAAGGCTTAGGCATGAAGGGGTTAAATATTATTATTTTTTATTTACATATTTAATTATGTGCAATTATTTGCACATTAATTGTTTGATCTATATCGCTGCTTTGACATGTATAGTGTACAGATTGCAATATTGCATTGAATTTTACAGAAAATGATAAATATCATACTGTTGTAGCTAGAAATGGCTGCCCATAGTACCTGCATTATTGTTTCTTGATCTGGTATACTTTTTACTCCCTTATTGACAGAATATTACAGTCTAATCTACGATGTCCAGAAATCCATAGTTTGCTTCTTGCATTTTAAAGGCTTAAAGTGGATGTAAACCCACCACTCACCCAATATAAACGAATGGCACAGTATTAATGTATATATACATGTAAGCCTCCTGCATGTATCCCTACCTTGCAAATGTCACCCCCCTTCAGCAGTAGCAGCCCCACAAATCTCTGGAATCAGTGGGTAGGTCTCTTTGCTGGAGCTCGTTGCGTGAAGTTGTGATGTCACAAGACTTCCCTCCCACTTCTACACTCTCCCTCTTTGCTATTCTTGAGTTTTGAGAAACATCCTGTCAAAACTCAAGAAAGACACCACATGACTTCAGCATGCCCAGTCATGCTGAGGTCTGGAACAGCCAATCCTGGGAAAGCTGGAGGAGAAAGGAGGGGGGAGTGTGAAGCATCCTCTGCTCCGTGCATGAGATAAGAAAATGACCTGCCACTCACACAGCAGGGGGAAGAATCGTCTCCTATTTCTCAGCTAATCGTTTTTTTTATTACTGAAAAAAAGATAAGAGGATTGCTCAGAGCTGGATTAACTCTTTGTGGCAAGACTGGATACAGATGACATGACATTCTATACTTTACTTGGCAGAATTATTAATTCATTTTTTTTTCAGGTTTACATACACTTTAAGGCAGCCTCGGTTTTCCTCAAAGTGTAGAATAAAACATGCGGAGGAATGTACGGTACAAATATTGATGATTTGCTAGGAATGTTGTCTTTCAAATTTTATATACTGGTATGTGTGAAACTCAGGTTTATTTATTAAGCAAAGAATAATGAACAAAGCTCAGGAACCCACAAGTACCTTCTGATTGGTGAGTATGAATAGCGGCATAGCACTCGTCTCCCTTTATTCATTACACCTATATGTCTTATTGGTAGTAAATGTTTCAATATCTTGTAAGACAATGGTTGGTTTACTGTGGAAATATGGAAGTATGCATCATTCTAAAGATAAGTAATGCCCTTGTAAGGTACAGAAAACACATATTAACCCACAAGTATAAATGAACACATGATGGCATACAAATCAATGAGAAAAAAGGCTGCAAGCTTTGCAGAGAACCTAGGTTTTTTTTTTTTACAGCTGTGAAGATACTGACAAGTTGTCACCTAATCCTAATGAGCAGATGTAGCAGACGCTCTCACCCAGAGGACGGTTATGTATAAAGGATAAGGCAGTCACTATTGATGACCAAGAATCACAACCCAAAGGGAGCTTATTAAATGCTTAGCGGCAGACACTACATTGTAAGGGAAGTCTCTAAACCCCCTAGAGTAGTCTGTGGTCTACCCTTGTGGTCATTAAACATACCAATACCAGCTGTGACTTTAGCCCCTTATTTCTAAAAGCTATCGTATCACACTGCTGTGTGATAATCTTTCCAATTTAAGGTTAAAATTATTAAAGAAAATCACGCAATAACAAAATCATAATCTCTGCTTTTATATAACTAAACTAAAAAAAGACCGACAATTTTGAAAAAAAAACTATATTTTTTACTTTATGCTATAAAACATATACAATAAAATTTTTTTTTAAAACAATCTAATTTCTTCATCAGTTTAGAACAATAAGTATTCTGCTACATATTTTTGGTATATTGATTGGTTTGTGTAAAAGTTAGAGTCTACCAGCTAGGGGATATTTTTATGGAATTTTTATTATTTTTTATTTTTTTAATGGCGGGCAAATAGCGGGACTGTGACATTGCAGTGGACAAATCGATCACCTAACCAACACTTTTAACCATTTTTGGCTTACCAGTGACACTAATACAGTGATCAGTGCTAAATAATATGCACTGTCACTTTACTAATGACACTGGCAGGGAAGGGGTTAACATCAGGGGCGATCAAAGGGTTAAGTGTGCTCCTAGGAAGTACTTTCTAACTGTGTGTGTGTGTGGGGGGGGGGGTGTTGTGACTGGAGGAACACAGAGATCCGTGTTTCTGCTTAGCAGAAACACAAGATCTCCATCTTCCTCCCTCACAGAACAGCGGTCTGCCTTTTTTACATAGGCACACCACCACTCTGCCTCTCCTGTGAACAATCGAGGGTGGTGAGCGGGTCGACGGCAGCCCCAGACCCACTGCACAAAATCATGTACCTGCACGTGATTTCACGCACGTTGGCCGCCCTGCCACAGTAAATATTCTGTATTTGATCCAGAAGCGGTTAAACACAAAACCCTACCAAAAATGCACCTAAAGTGCGTGTGAATATATTTTTTCTAAGGTTTTTACACCGTACTGTATGTAAAAAATCCCTACACCTTTTCCAAAAACACACTGCAGGAAACTGCATACTGTAGATGTGAACGGGACCCATAGGAAATAATGTTCAATGGATTGTGGTGCATTTTTGCAGGTCTGCAAACACACTAAGGGTCCACACACACTGAGCTTAACCACTTCAGCCCCGGAAGGATTTCCCACTTCAGGACCAGAGCACTTTTTGCGATTCGGCACTGCGTCGCTTTAACTGACAATTGCGCAGTCGTGCGTCGTTGTACCCGAACGAAATTTACGTCCTTTTTCCCCCACAAATAGAGCTTTCTTTTGGTGGTGTTTGATACCCTCTGCGTCATTTCTGATCGCCGCTATAAACAAAAAAAAGAGCGACAATTTTGCAAAAAAAAAACAAACAAATTTCTTACTTTTTGCTAAAATACAAATCCAAAAAAAAAACCGATTTTTTTCATC
>BLSH010111222.1:82951-95278 GCA_018402905.1 Glandirana rugosa | reverse complement strand
ACATATTTACAGTAACCAGGGTTTTTTCACAGTTTTTATAGGCTGTACAGGCGGGGTTATAGCGTCATGGCGATTTTTAGCGTCTAGCGGCGGTAATGATCATTTTTACATAACGCTAAAAAAAATAGTGTTTATACTCCTTCTTATATTTAACCGGTTTTGGCTACTTTTTTTTACAAAAAATATAATAAAAAACCTAAACATAAAATCGTTTTTCATTCTTTTTGACCCAAAAAAACGTTTTAACAGCGAGAAAAAAACAAATATCGCCGCTAGTTTTTACTGCGTCTCCACTAGTTTATGGTGGTTTTCTTTCGAGATAAACACCCTTTTTTCCTGTGTCGTGCGACGTTGTACCCAAACAAAATTTGTGTCCTTTTTTCCCACAAATAGAGCTTTCTTTTGGTGGTATTTGATCACCTCTGCGTCATTTTTGATCGCCGCTATAAACAAAAAAAGAGCGACAATTTTGCAAAAAAACCCAGTTTTTCTTACTTTTTGCTAAAATACAAATCCAAAAAATAATATAAAAAACATTTTTTTTCATCGGTTTTGGCCAATTTATATTCTTCCTCATATTTGTGATAAAAAAAATCGCAATACATTTTTACTAGTAATGGCGGCGATCTGCGATTTTTAGCGGTACTGCGATATTGGGGCGGACATGTCGGATATTTTTGACACTTTTTTGGGACCAATGACATTTATACAGCGATCGGAAATTTAAATGCCCACTGATTACTGTATAAATGTCATTGGCAGTGAAGGGGTTAACCTGGGGGGAGAGAGCTAGGGGTTAACTGTGTTCCCTGGGTGTGTTCTAACTGTGGGGGGGCTGGGCTAACATGGGCATAGGAGATCTAACTGATCCCAGTGACAGGGATCAGTAGATCTCCTATGCCCGCACTGACAGAGCGGGGAACAGCCGTGTTTACATTGGCGGTTCCCCACTCTTTGGCTGTGGCCGCTCATCACGGCTCGCCAGCGGACATCGGGTCCGCCCGAACCGCAGGCACACTCCTCCGGAGTACGGTGGGCACGCGCATGCCCCCTAGCGGCCACCCGCAGATCGCCACCTTTTTACGGCGATTCGTGTTACCCGTCCACACTGCCGCAGTAAAAAGGCAGTATGTGGTCGGGAACCGGTTAAAAAACGTTGCTTCTATGGGGGTTTTGTGTTCTCCATTGCGCTCAATGTTATCCTACGTGTCTATGCACATTAGAATGTTTAAAGGTGTATTTTAAGCTCAGCATTTAGAGGCAGAAAGAAAACCCCTCTGGTTTGTGTTTTTGAGAGGAGCTTTCTGGCAGAAAAAAAACATGAAACGCTCCTAAATGCCCGTACAAAAATGCTCTATATGGAACTCTAGGCAACTATAAATAACAACCTTTGGGTCCTCATATGTTACATAGGACACAAATCCTTCTAGTTCAACTAACAGAGAAAACAATAAATAAATAGAAAACCTCCATATACACAATCCTATACCCAACGTTGATCCAGAGGAAGGCTAAAAAACCTATGAAACATCGTCCAACTCTGCAGAATGTCAAAAATCATTTTTTGATATTTAGGGAAAAAAAATCCCTAAATCAAATCAATATTTGTTGTGTTCACCCTTTGCCTTTAAATAAATCATATATTCTCCCTTGAACACAGTTAAAGTGATTGTAAAGCTTCATTTTTTTAAATTAAAATATTAACCACTTGCTTACTGGGCACTTAAACCCCCCTCCTGCCCAGGGCAATTTTCAGCTTTCATCGCTGTCACTTTTGAATGACAATTGCGCGATCGTGTGACGTTGTACCCAAACAAAATTGACGTCCTTTTTTCCCCACAAATAGAGCTTTATTTTGGTTGTATTTGGTCACCTCAATACTTTTTACTTTTTGCTATAATACATGTCCAAAAAAAAAAAATTTCATCAGTTTAGGCCAATATGTATTCTACATATTTTTGGTAAAAAAAAAAAAAATCGCAATTGGCGTATATTGATTGGGTTGTGCAGAAGTTATAGCGTTTACAAACTATGGGAATGGTTTTATGGCGTTTTTATTATTATTTTTTTTTTTTACTAGTAATGGCGGCGATCTGCAATTTGTATCAGGACTGCAACATTGCAGCGGACATGTTGGACATTTTGGACACTTTTTGGGACTAATGACATTTATACAATGATCAGAAATTTAAATATCCACTGATTACTGTATAAATGTCACTGGCAAGGGAAGGGGTTAAAACTAAGGGGGGGATCAAGGGGTTAAATGTGTTCCCTGTATGTGTTCTAACTGTGTGAGGGCTGGGCTGGCAGGGACATAACATATCTAACTGATCCCAATCACAGGGATGAATAGATCTGTCATGTCCCCCCCCCCACAGAGCGGGGAACCACCGTGTTCTGGCTCTCTACTAAGCGATTGCGGGTCTCCACGCTGCCGGCGGCTGTGAGGGCATGTGGGGAGCATGCAAAGGAGCGGACATCAATTGACGGCGCCCCGGCAAAGTAGATCCGCGCTGTAGCCATCAATCGGCTATAACGTGGATCTGAAGTGGTTAAACATAGTATATTTCCTTGCTCTGTGTAATATCAAGCATTTTGCTATGGGGTATGCGTGCACACTCCAGAACCAGGCCGTGTGCCTCCATAGGCACACACAGCCTTGGCTTTGGCTCCCACTCCCTCGTCACAGCAGCAGGAGTCAATGGCTTACACTGCTTTCAGTAAAGTGGAGAGCAGGGCTGCAGACGGGGACAGTGTTGAATCAAGAGTGGTGTCAGGTAATATTTTGTGGGTGGGGAAGGGAGGCACAGACATTGGAAGCTTTTTTTAACTTAATGCAGAGAATACTATATGCAGGGGTAGGCAACCTTTGAAATGTAGAGATCTACCTGAGCAACATGGAAGAGAGTAAAAATCCCCGGGTCGCAGCAACCTTATCTATTTATTTATTAAAGTGATTGAAAGGTCTCTTTTTTTTTTGTTAAAAATAATAAACACGTTATACTTACATGTTCTGTTGCAGTGGATTTGCACAGAGTAGCCCGGAGCCTCCTCTTCTCAGGTCCCTCTTCGGCTCTCCTGGCCCCTCCTTCCTGTTGAGTGCCCCCACAGCAAGCAGCTCACTATAGGGGCACCCAAGCCGAGTCACAGCTTCCTGTGTCCATTCAGACATGGAGCTGCGGCCCGGCCCCCCTCCTTTCTTTTCTCATTGGTTGACTGGCTTTGATTGACAGCAGCGGGAGCCCCCTGCTCCTTCCTCTCCAGTCTTCTGGGACACATCACAGGTCACTGAAGACTAAGGGGCCATTCACAAGGCGCAGCACTGCTCGTGCATGTGTAGTATGAAACAGACAGTGAAGCAGCAAGTCTACCAGTTCCCCTTACCAGAGATGCTGGCGCCTGCACCCAAAGTCGATTGAAGCATCTATTCGGGTGAGGACATCGCTGGATCCCTGGACAGTTAAGCTTCCTTGTAAACAGCAAGTAGTGCAGTGCTATAAATGGATATTAAACTAAACATGCTATAAGAATAAATAATCCAAAATCCATATGTAGAGATTCAAAAGTTAAGCAATTCAGAATCCCACGTGACCTGAGTAGTGCTCAAATTATCATAAGTGCCCAAATCTGTGCAAAAGCTGAAGAAGTCCCACCCTCGGACGATACGCGTGCGGGAGACACGTCACGTCAGCTACAGCCACCCTTGCTACCATCTGCACTGAAGCGGAATATACCTTTGCATGCAATACTACCCAGCACTTGGCTATAGTGCTCTGTTTGTGAGTGTAACTTTTTATATTTGAATAAACTGCTTTTACCATTCAGAGAGCACTAGATCTCTTTTATTGTTTTTACATGCAATCTTGCCAACTTGTTATGGTGCATGCTTTATCTGGCTTGGAGTGAAGTAATCTACCATCATCTGGATGTCCCAGGAGGCTGTAAATCTCTCCCAATATCTATATGGGAAAGACTGTTTTTGACCTATCTGTTAGTTCAGAAGGTCCATTTCAGGAGGTGAGTGGCCTGTGTTGCTTATGGTGGAGGCTTTTGTACAGATTTGGGCACTTATGAATATTTGAGCACTACTCAGGTCACGTGGGATTCTGAATTGCTGAACTTTTGAATCTCTGCATATGGACTTTGGATTATTTATTCTTATAGCATGTTTAGGTTAATATCCATTTATAGCGCTGCACTATTTGCTGTTTACATATGACTACTAGGATTAGATTTTTTTGACCTAGAGTGTTCAGCTGCTTAGTATTGTAGAGTGTTTGCGCTGATTGATTCCTGTTCATAGGTAAACTTACTTATATTAAAGGTCAGCAGCTACAGTATTTTTGGGGTAGCTGTAACACAGCATTACACTGTAAAAAGTAAAGCTGCCTGCCAGTGCCTGCTGCCCTTGTTATTAATTACTTGCATTCATTTAATCCTCTCTCGTGGTGCCAACGCCACTCTCTGTTCCTGTCAGGTAGCTCATGATCGACGGGTTTGTCGCCCCCTACAATAAGGTATAAAACCCTTGCCTTTAGAACCACTTCAGGGAGTTTGCAGGCATATGGTCCAGTACAGGATTAAAACAAATAGACCTTGCAATACATGATTAAACAAGCGTACCAATGTTAAATTATCAATAAGATAACCAGTAGGTTAGAATATAATCATTAAATAAAGACAGAACTGGTGTTTCTAGATGCACTGTCCAAGTTTTACGCAGAAGCACAAAACAGGAAACATCACGGACAGAAAACATTTAGCAGCAGATGAAAGACACATCATGCTGACTTTGCTTCAGTCAGAAGATGTCTATTCCTTACCATCAACTCGTACTTGGTAGAAAGCAGTGGGAGAATTCTCAACTATGACTCATATGGACAAAAACACAAGAAATGGTGTGCAGGAAAAATTAAGCACGTGGTTTCAACGGATACATTTTATCTTTAACAGAATTCAGTTTGGTCGCCAAAGGCCTAAAGAATTGTATAGGGATAAGTGTCTACAGGCAACAGTGAAGCATGATGGAGGTTCCTTTACAGGTTGGGGTTGCACATATAGCTTTGGATTTGGTCAGAATAAATGGTCTCCTCAATGCTGAAAACTACAGGCAGATACTTGTCCACTATGTAGTAACATTGGAGCAGTGGCGGATGGTGTTTTTTGGGGGGGCAAACAACCACCCACACTGTAGGTCATTTGGTCAGGTCACCCGCACCCATCTGTCTGCCCCAACCCCCCGTGGCGGGAGGTCGGCCATCCAGCCCCGCATTTACCCCATCTAGGTTGAGGTCGGGCAGCGCTCCTATGGGTGGTGGGCGGTAGCTTCCATTGCATCTCTGCCCTCCTCCTCCTAGGCGTCCAATAGGATCGCCTGTCCTTTCAGTCAATCGGGTGATGGTGACCCGCTTCCTCATTGGCCGGGAGGAGGATCAGTGTGAGAATATTCATTCGCTATTGTCACACAATTGGGTGCGCCCTGAGTCCACCCTTTTTTGAAGCCTATTAGAGCCTCGGGCTCTAATTATTGTGCATCAAAAAAAAAAAAAAAACATGGAATCCATGCATCCAGCGTCCTGCATGTAGATTAGGGGCCGAACGCATGGTTAGGGGGGCCGCCCTGCATCAGAGATTCATCTGATCGGTCCCAAATTTATTCTACAGCTGGACAATGACCCAAAAATGCAGCCAGGTCAGAACTATCTTCAGTGAAAAGAAGAACAAGAAGCCCTGAAAAATCTGTTGCTATATTTTTAAAGCATACTCACTTTACAGTTTGCACAGTGTGCAATATTTGCATGGTACTGTATACTGAATATACAACTCTGTTGCAGAATTAAAAATAAAAATGGTCCTTAGAAAAGAAGAGCCCATAACTTACATATGCAATTGCACAATGTAGATTTATTTCATTCATTTAATATTTACAAGATATTCATCCAGATTACATTTTAAATCATTCACCTGATTTAAACTGGCACATTTTGGTGATTTATGACTTGTGAACTGGTGAATTTTGACCTTTTGAAATGCTGTAGGCAGGTGACCCTGCTTAATCTTTATATCTCAGGAGCGTGTTTCTGTCTGTTTGTGGGCTAGCGTTAGTATTGTTTCATAAGAGTGTTTTCCTTCCTTCAATTCATGCATTTCTGCTTCTGACAGACAGTTTTTAGCTGAATGTGAGCTACTGCATTTTCTGAGGCTGAAATAGCCTTGCCAATTTCAAAACGAAGATTTTCCAATAGATTATTTCTCTTATGAGTTATACTTCCATTCAGCATGCTGTCTATACTTGAATTTTTTGACATGCTAGGCTCCCTTCCTTTTGGAAGGAGTATCAAAGCATACTTTGTCAATTTTGGACTGTAATTCGTGATGCTTTAACACCTTGTATTCTATTCTGTGCTTATTAAAAATTACAAAATGGTATGCTAATAAGCAGAGTATGTTATGTATGCATGGCAGATAACACAAGTTCATAACATCACAATGCTTTAAGAGAAAAGCTATTGTTGGGCACATCAGAAGAGTAGAACTGTCATAGAACAATCTACTGGAAAGCAGGCCACCACTGATGATGTCACCGCTGCATAAAAGCTTTATTTACCACAAATAGTACGACTAAAGCTGGCCATTGACGGTTCAAATCCCTGCTGAACCGACCAAGATTCGAACCATGTATGGGCAGGCTGATTGTACCCAAGTCGATCCACCGATCGACTTAGGTAGAACCAGTATGTCAGATTTTGAGGATGTGATTATTGCCAGCGGCTATAGCCACTATCAATAATCCCTGTGTTCTCCCTGTAGGTGTAACTGTGCTGATGGGGAATCAAGCTATTTTCTGGGTTGCAGGAAAGAAAATCATGTCATCTTAAGTCTGCTATGATCAAACGTCAGAGGGGACGGTTGTCATGGGTGGGTGCTATTTGTGGTACAGTAAAGAAGTGGTAATGTCATTGGAGTGTGGTGGTCTGCTTATCATCATATTTTTGGATCAGGAAAATGGATGGGCTCCTTTGCCAGACCCAGTAAACCCACGGTGGATAAAAACTTGGTTAATCTTCCACAATGGCACACAAGCAGCAAAAAAATAACCTTAGAAGGGTTTTAACCCTTCCCTATGCTCTCTAAAACTAAACATAGTTTGGCTTTACATACAATTTAGGATTTCTTTTGCTTATTCTGAGCTGCATAAGTACCTAGAATGAAGATAAAATATCACATTCCACCAAGCGCATTCATATTTACCATCAATGAACATGTGGATGAGGGAGGGTCCACTGTTGCATGAAATTGTATAATATGGAAGGGCTAATTTTTTTTACTAATGCTATTTTACATTCTAAACCTCAGAAATCAAAATGAGGTCCAGGTAAACAGTTATTCACATTGTAAACGTATTACTGTAAAATAATTATATAGTTCCATTTTAGGTATTTTAAACTCAATACTTCTAGAAAACAAGATCTTGCACAACAGTTGCTGACGTTGAGTTAATTTTGGACCTGTTTTGCTCAATGTTTATCATACCAACGTTACTGAACCTCAACATTACCGTACAATGTAAAAAATGTAAAAATGTGACGGCTACAGAAATGTTGACTGTTTTTTTTTTCATTTAGAAATTGGAGAATATTTTTGAGGTTGAATGGAAGTTGAAAAATGCATGATTTTGCACATTCCTCTGGACAGGGACTACTTTTTAAACCACAAAAAAGTTTATTTTATTACTTTGAAAATTTGTTACACTTTGTCAAAACACTGGTGATAGGAAATGACAGCACTGCACAATTCTATCTGGTAGGTGTAATAATTTAAAGCTGAACTCCAGGTAAGGATTTTTTTTTTTTGCATAACTTGTACCAATGTACATATGCATATGCTACACCTATGGGATCACTCTGAAAGCATACAATTACTGTAGTAGTTACCACTACTACAGTGACCGACACTGTCTTCTGAGTCTCTTGCCAAGCGGGAGCATGGTAACCGCAGGGGTTAAGCTTGCATTTTTCTCACTGTACACAAGTAGAGTTGAGCGAACACCTGGACGTTCGGGTTCGGAGGGTCCGAACGAACTTTAGGAAAAAGTCCGGGTTCGGCACCGAACGTTGCCCGAACTTTATCCCGGATCCCGAACCCCATTGAAGTCAATGGGGACCTGAACTTTTGGGCACAAAAATGGCTGTAACAAAGTCCTGGCAAGCGCTAGAGGGCTGCAAAAGGAAGTAAAATGGGGGTAAGAGTAGGGCAAGTGCCCTACAAAAAAATGGGGATAGGGAAAATAAATTAAAATCAAATAAAAAAAAATGGGAAGGGGGGTGGATGTTGAGTAGGAGCCAAGAAGTTGACTAGGCCATGACCGTGGCAGTGTAGGCGGAAGTGGCAGTGGTCGAGGAGGAGGAGGAGGTAGCCAACACTGTTTTTTTTTTGTTTGTTTATAATTGGGGTAGCCCCCAAAATATTGAGGCCTATTCAAAAAAACAAGTATACGAATGGCTGTGTGACTCCGCTCTAAATGTTTATTCTGCACAAGGTACAGACAAGTCTTGTGGGATCCATGCCTGGTTCATTTTAATAAAGGTTAGCTTGTCCACGTTGGCTGTGGACAGGCGGTTGCGCTTGTCTGTGATAACGCCCCCTGCCGTGCTAAGCACACGTTCAGACAATACACTGGCTGCAGGGCAGGCCAGCACCTCCAAGGCATAAAGGGCAAGCTCAGGCCATGAGGCCAGTTTGGAGACCCAGAAGTTGAATGGGGCAGACCCATCAGTCAGTACGTGTAGGTGTGTGCACACATACTCTTGCACCATGTTGCTGAAATGCTGCCTCCTGCTAAGACGTTGTCTATCGGCTGGTGGTGCTGTTTGTTGTGGCGGGCTGCTGACAAAGCTTTGCCACATTTCGGCCATGCTAACCCTGCCTTCTGAGGTGCTGGCAGTGGCACAGCTGTGTTGGTGGCCTCTTCCTCCTCCTCTGCCTTCGCCTTGTGCTTCCACTGAGCCCCCGGTGTCATTTGGGAATGCCCTCAGCAGCGCCTCTACCAGTGTGCGCTTGTAGTCACGCATCTTCCTCTCATGCTCCAGTGCGGGAATTAAGGACGGCACGTTGTCCTTGTAACGGGGATCCAGCAGGGTGGCCACCCAGTAATCAGAAGAAGTTACAATGTGGGCAACTCGGCTGTCGTTGCGCAGGCACTGCAGCATGTAGTCGGCCATGTGTGCCAGGCTGCCCAGAGGCAAAGACAAGCTGTCCTCTGTGGGAGGTATATCATCTGTGTTCTCTGTATCCCCCCAGCCACGCTCCAGTGATGCCCACAAGCTGCGTTGGGTGCCACCCTGCTGCGATTCCTCCTCCTCTTCCTCCTCATCTTCCTCGTCCTCCTTGTCCTCCAGAACTGTACCCTGGCTTGAATATTTTTGACCTGGCCTATGCTGGTGCAGGAACCCACCCTCTGAGCCACTTGCGAATGACTGGCCTGATAACTGTGGAAATTACCCCTCTTCCTCCTTCTCCTCATCCTCCTGTGCCACATTCTCTTCCATCATGGCCCAAAGTGTTTTTTCAAGGAGACATAGAAGTGGGATAGTAACGCTGAGAACAGCGTCATCGGCACTGGCCATGTTGGTGGAGTACTCAAAACACCGCAATACGATACACAGGTCTCGCATGGAGGCCCACTCGTTGGTGGTGATGTGGTGCTGTTCCGCAGAAGGACTGACCCGTGCGTGCTGCAGCTGAAACTCCGCTATTGCCTGCTGCTGCTTGCACAGTCTCTCCAGCATGTGCAAGGTGGAGTTCCACCTTGTGGGCACGTCGCATATGAGGCGGTGAGCGGGAAGGCCGAAGTTCCGCTGCAGCGTAGATAGGCGAGCAGCAGCAGGGTGAGAACGTCGAAAGTGCGCACAGACGGCCCGCACTTTATGCAGCAGCTCTGACATATCCGGGTAGTTTTTTAGAAATTCCTGTACCACCAAATTCAGCACATGCGCCAGGCAAGGGATGTGCGTCAAACCGGCTCAGCCCAGAGCCGCTACGAGATTTCGGCCATTGTTGCACACCACCAGGCCAGGCTTGAGACTCAGTGGCAACAACCACTCATTGGTCTGTTGTTCAATGCCCGTCCACAGCTCCTGCGCAGTGTGGGGTTTATCCCCCAAACACTTCAGTTTTAAAACAGCCTGCTGTCGTTTCCCCCTGGATGTGCTGATGTTGTTGGTGAAGGTGTTACGCTGAGCGGATGAGTAGGTGGTCGAGGAGGAGGAAGCGCAGCAGGAGGAGGAGGCAACAGGAGGCAAAGAGAAATGCCCTGCAATCCTCGGTGGGGGAAGGACATGCGCCAAATGGCTAGCCGGCTCAGGCCCACCCGCCACTACATTTGCCCAGTGTGGTCCATGTATCAGTGGTTATGTGGACCTTGCCACAGATGGTGTTGTGCAGTGCACACTTGATCTTGTCCCCGACTTGTTTGTGCAGGGAAGGGATGGCTCGCCTGGAAAAGAAGTGGCGGCTGGGAACCTCGTACTGTGGGACAGCCACCACCATCAGGTTTTTGAAACTGTCCGTGTACACCAGACGGAAGGACAGCATTTCAAAGGCCAGGAATTTTGAAATGCTGGCATTCAGGGCCAGGGATCGCGGGTGGGTAGGGGGGTACTTCCTCTTTTTTCTCCAGTGTGTGGGAGATGGACAGCTGTAAGCTTCCATGGGACCATGTGGAAATGCTTGGGGGTGGTGGCGGACAGGGTGGTGTTGCTGTCATATCGTCTGTTTGCTGGGTGGCAGATGACACTGTCACTGTAGAGGTGGAAGAGGCCAAGGCAGCAGCAGAAGAGGAAGCAGGAGGAGGCCGAGACCTTTCTTGGATTTTGAGGTAATTATTCCAATGCAGCTTGTGCCTTGAATTTAGGTGCCTGGTCATGGGGGTTGTGCTCAGGTTGGGAACATTTATGCCCCGGCTCAGGCTATCATTGCACAGCTTGCAAACCACTCGTGTCTTGTCGTCAGTACATTGTCTGAAGAACTGCCAGGCAGGGGAACGCCTTTGAGCTGCCTTTGGTGTGCTAGGTCCCTGGGTACGGTGGCTAGTAGCAGGCCTACTGTCTAGGGGACGCTCGCTCCGCTTTTGCAACCTGCTTCCTCTTTTGCTGTGCTGGTGCCTCTGTGCGGCCACCACCTCTTCCTCCAAACTGCACACGTCACTCGCATGACCCTCATTCCATGTGGGGTCTAGGACCTCATCATCCTCCACATCATCTTCCACCCACCCTTCACCACTGCCCTACTTGTCAGTCTGCACACTGAGGCAAGCTGCAGCAGTTGGCACCTGTGTTTCATCATCATCAGAGATGTGCTGCGCTGGTGTTTTCATGTCCTCATCCGGCAACAGAAGTGGTTGGGCATCGGTGCACTCAATGTCTTCCACTTCTGGGGCAGCGCTATATGGATGGCCCACGGAAAGCACACCAGGAGAGTCATCAAAAAGCATAAGAGTCTCTTGCTGAACTTGGGGCTCAGACTGCTTGGCTAATTTACAAGGGGATGAGGTGAAAGACAGATGGCCATAGGGTTCAGGTGCCAACTCTGAGCTTTCATCAAGGGACCGGGAGGGAGACAATGTGAAGGAACTGGAGGCATTGTCAGCCACCCAATCTACTATCGCCTGTACTTGTTCTGGCCTCACCAATCGTTGAGGGGCTTTCTGGCCTACCATATACCGGTGAAGGTTCTGTTGGCTACCTGAGGAAGGTGTTTCCCTTGTGCGTGTAGCTGGCACACCTCGACCACGTCCTCTCCTTCCAACAGGGGGTTCACCAACACCACCAACACCAGCAGCACCAGCAACACCAGCAGCACCATGACCACGTCCCTTATTTGCTCTCCTCATTGTGCCCGCAAATGTACTATGTAGCCCTATGTAAGTATTTACTGTATTAATACCAATTAATACCTTTCTTTTTTTTTTTTAAAACACCAACGTAGCCGGACTTTTTATTTTGGTGCAAGAAATGCACCACTCACACCAACAGCTGGAAGCTCTCCCTTTAGAACTAGGAGATGATTTTTGAACAATAATGTGTCACTTACAGCAACAGCTAGAACCTCTCCCTTTAGAACTAGGAGATGATTTTTGAACAATAATGTGTCACTTATAGCAACAGCTGGAACCTGGCCCTATAGGAGTAGGCAATGATTTTTGAACAATAATCTGTCCCTCTAAGCAGAAGCCTCTACCTAGTGCAGTCAGATCGTTGTGTAATGCAGGGTTTGATCTGCAATCTGTCACTCAAGGCAGCAGTATGTGAAATCTCAAATTACTCC
>BLSH010111222.1:52402-82280 GCA_018402905.1 Glandirana rugosa | reverse complement strand
ACACTGTACAGTCCCCCAGTGGAGGGGAATTTCGTCCAGAAACTGATGGCGAACTGAGAGACTAGTTCCTTATCAGGTTCACTTTACTTTTGACTGAAAGCACAGGAATCATAACCCCTATTGCGTCCAGTTCAAATCTGCGCATTGCATGTGCTCAAAAGTAGTGTGGACCTAATGGGGAAACTAGTGTCTCAATTCCCCATCAGGCACTGTCCACTCAGTGACCAGTCATTTTTTAAATATTGGCATTTCACAAATGATGGTAATGACATCACCTGTATTCCCATTTACAGTTAGCAGCTGACAGCTGAATGGGGCCGAGGATACAGCTCTGTGCGGGAATCTACAGATACATGGCCGTTTCCCATCACAGGCACTGCCCGCTCTGAGTACTGGAGATGGTCTTAAAGCGGAGTTCCATCCAAAAGTGGAACTTCTGCTTTAAGGGGAGGTGACCCCCTGACATGTCACAATTGGCATGTCATTTTTTGGGGGGGGGGGCAGCTGGGACAGGGGGCCCAGCTGCATATCCTGTCCTGGCGCCGCGGAGCCGGAAGGAAGTTCACCTCCCCCCTCCCACCTGGCGATCTTCTGGGACACGTCACAGGTCCCAGAAGATACACTGGCCGTTCACAAGGCGCAGTGCGCACCTGACTTTAAAGCCAAAGCCGGGCGCCCACACTTGTGATTCGGGCGCCACCGAGGGGAGGGGGAGAAGAGCGAGCCTTCTGGCGGCCACATCGCTGGAGCCTGGGACAGGAGAGTGTCCGATTGTTAAAAGTCAGCAGCTACACTTTTTGTAGCTGCTGACTTTTAACTGGGTGGAACTCCGCTTTAATTACCACCACATTCCTAATCTGAGAACTAATCTTGCTACTGCCATAGGGACAGATTCTTAAGGAGATGGTAGTAAGAACTACCTGAATTTGACACACATGTCAGCAATGTTACTGAAACTCACACAAGTGCTTGCCTGATTTAGGCACAGGTAGTTCTTGAAGTAGAATACCAGTAAAATTCTAACTGGTATACTAACTACCCTGTAAAGGAAAGATGTCTATACTTATCTTACCAGTCTGGTCACACGATCGGCGTGCAGCAACCGGCTTCAGTGAAGAGGAGAGATCACTGACATTGGCTGCAGAATGTGGTGATGTCGCTACTATGGGGCATCCATTGTTGGCTGTCCCTCCTCTACACTGAAGCCGGTGCTGGGATCTGATCATGTGACATCTTTCTTTTACAGGTTAGCTCGAATAGGCTTAGACTAGGGTTGGGAGCAGGTATAAGTATAATTAGAATTTGACTGCACTTCCACTTTAAGTAAACTACCACCATAAAAATGCAATTAGGTCTGTCTTGAATTTTCCTGACAGTAGTCACATGCCTGGTCAATCTTTCATAATTTCAAATAAAAAATGAGGCAGACCATAAATATTTTATTCACGTTACAATCTGCTCTTTTAATGAACACCTAAAACTGTTAACTTAAAGGGATACAATAGAATGTATTGAAGCTTGTATGAAAATGGTTACGTTGCCCAATCTAGTTCCCTAATGTTATTAGTATAATCTAATAAACCAAAAGCCAAAATATGATTACGCCTAGTACACATGGGTCGAATGCCGGGCGACATCGGCCGGTTGAATAAAACATTCAATCTGTGTGTATGGCAGCCAGTCCAAAAGAAGCTGGCTTCTGACGGACCAGCTTGCTGGAAAACCAGCAGCTGACTGACTCCCGATCAGCACTCTCAGTCGGGTGGGGGGCAGTCCCCTGTCAGAAGAAAATAGCTTAGCGGGGGAGGTCGCTGCACTAACATCAAATTGTTAGTACAGCGGCTCCCACCTGAGCTGTCTGATAGTGTGTACGAGGCTTTAGTCTTTTTCTTCATACTATTCTTTACAGTTTCAGCAAACTCAATTTTCATGGGGTGCACTTGCTTTTTTGTGTGACTGTATTTGTAGTATTATCTACTAGTGAAAACTATTTTTTATGTTTTTTTGTGACATCCTGTTTACATAGGAATACAATGTTTTTGTGTCATTAGAGAAAGAATGGATACATCATTTGATGTAAATAAAATAAGATGTATAAGATGTATGGTTGTCATCTTAAAGAATACATCATGACTGTACAAAGGAAGTAGCCTATTACCATACAGTGCTACCATTTTCCATGTGGCTTTTATATTATGGAAAATCTAAGAGCCTGAAAGCAGATGAGAAGCTGCATGTTCTTTGTCAGAGTATGTTCAGCCTAATAAGCTAAATGGTGCACATAAACTCCCATGACATATAGATTATTTCAGTTATCTAGGGCAGTAGCTATCGTAACCTTTCCTATTAATTTTATGTCAGGTTAAGCAAAAACATAAACTGGTTGTGTACAGTAGCTGAATACTGTACAATCATATATACTATCATGCTTCTAATACATACATTTTCTCTTATGTATATTATATGTACATTTGTATTTTGTTCATAGTATTTTTTTTTAATTCTGTAAACCAATGTATGGTTATTCCATGTGAACAAGTGTCACTCTACTCTAGAGTAACAGTACTGACATTGCAGAACGCTTCCTCAATCAAACTGACTGCTTATGGTTGGTCAGGTACTTCACTTCATAACCCTAAGTAAGTCTGCTTAGATGGAAAATCTCTTCCAGCTAGACCATGTTCTTTTCCAAGACAGACTGTCATCCATAGCACGCCTTTGTTCCTGCATACACACCAGTAGATAGGCTCATTTGGTGTTAATGCTCATGTTAGTAGATTCTTTTTTGTCACAAAGATCCTTGACAGCCAGGTTGTGCATGCACGGCCATTCCAGCCACTGTCTAATGGGGTGAGGTATCAGACAAAAATAGCCTTAGGCCCCTTTCACACTGCCACAACTTGAAAGTCGCTCAATTTTGACGGGCACAATTTTGCCATGATTTTGATGCGATTTCAGGGAATGCCTGTGCAAACTTGAGGTCTATGGACCTCAACTCGCATGAAAGTCGGACCAATGTAATGCAGGGACTACTTTGAAGTTGGCACGACTTGAAGTCGTACATATATGAATTGTTGTCATTGGAAATCATGGGGAGCGACTTGTCATGCGACTTTACAGTCTAAAGTCGCAGGATAAGTCGCACAATTGTGAAAGGGGCCTTAAAGTGGTTCTAAAGCCTAAACATTTTTACTTTAATGCTTCCCTTGCATTAACCACTTGCCGCCCGCCCACCGTGGGGACAGTGTGGCTCTCATTTTGGACGTCATATGAACGGCCGCTCCCACGTGCCTGTGGGGGTACGTAGCGCAGTGAACACGGCCACGCCGTGTTGCTACGACACAGCGTGACCCCAATCTCTGTAAAGACCCGCTGACACGGCTCTGAAACTTACCTGAAAACGAAGCCTTCCAGCAATGCTGGAGGCTGCTTCCATCTAAACCCGTCTTCCTTGCGGATCCGCGGACTTTGGCTGTGTGACTGGCCGGAGTCGCGATGACATAACTCCTGACCATGCACGGGGCAGTGTTACCAACCTACCAGATTGAAATTTACTGACACTACGCCAAAAATTTACTGGCACAGCCAAGTTTTTACTGGCATTTCAAAAAGTTACAAAATTATAGTTTTAAGTGCAAATTTCAGTATTTAGGCTACAAACAAGTACAATATGCAATTAGCAATGGGATTTAAGGTAGATAGTAAGACAAAAAAACACATTTCTTATTTTATTTTCGATATAGTAAGTAAGAAGAATGGTCAGGCACACACACATGAAATTGATTCTCACAGTGACACTGACAGCAGTGTGCAGCAGTACAGATGATGATGACACCTCACCAACATGACATGTCCCCTCTGAGTCAGAGAGACCATCTCTCTCCAAGCCAGGTTGTCCCTTCAGTCCTCTCCGGTCTCAACAGCACTGACAGTCCTGCTCCCATACCGCAGACTTGCACACAAGGCTCTGGCTGCTCTGCTTGGCTCCCTTGTACCATAACATCACATGACATGCTCAGGCACTGCCTCTGCCAGAGCAGCCCGAACACACACTGTAGCAGGCACTCGGATGGTCTCGGCCGGCTCCAGACTATGCTGAGCGTCACAGCCATATTTTTTACTGGCAACCTTTTCCTTTTACTGGCATTTACTGGCAGGAATAAATTGCTTGTTTTTTACTGGCTGCCAGTAAAAATATTGGCGGTTGGCAACACTGGCACGGGGGAGCCGCTGTTTGTGGCACAGGATTCTAAAGGAATGGCCTGGGTGGCCATACCTTCAGAGCAAATATAAATATCTCCTAAATGGGACACGTTTATCAGATATTTACAGTACCTATAAGTAAGCCTTATTATAGGCTTAACTATAGGTACATGTAAAAGATTGAAGTTTACAACTACTTTAAAGCAATGGTCATCTGCAGTGCAGTCACATTAGCTAACATATTGGGATATGGAAATTTCTTGTTATGTATTCAAAGTTTATTTTTAAAACAGAGATTTTAAAACTAAGATATACTCACTTATGAATGAAAAAAAGTAAGATAAAGTAATTTATGAATAATTAAAAACAAGCAATATAAAACTGAACTTAATCCATTATAGTATCCCTTCAAAAACGGATCTCACAGAGATGATTAACATAAATGTTTCTGAGAATAAGCTTTTTTTTAAGGAGACAGAAAGTGTTCATCTGGAACCTGGTGAGTTTTTACTCTTTGCATTCCTGCTTTGCTTGGTCCATGTTTGGGTAAAATACATTTGTGCGCTTCAATTGTGATAAAAGTGCTATACATGCACAATATAGTAAGAACATTTTTACCTGGATGGTAAACAAATAGGTAAATAAAGAGAGGAGCGGCCTATTGTCACCACTTAAGGCCCGTACACACAGTATGATTATCGGCCAACAATGATCGTTGACGGATATTAAGACCGCTAGTATGCACGATTCGACAGCCGATTTCCAATTATCATCCAACAGAAGTTGTCTGACAAGACTAGAAAATTTTTGTTGGCCAACAAGGCGTTGACCAATTGTTGGCTCGTGTGCACAGTAGTTGGCCCAACAAAAAGTTGGAAGTGCAAACACGCATGCAAACACGCATGCTCGGAATCCAGGAAGTGTTCGGTCATGTAAACCTGTGTCCGTAATTCACAATTCACATTTACCTGGACTTCCTCTTTATACGCTCCTAACACATCACTACATTCGCCTTGGTCGGACAATTACTTAACTCAAGTTAGTACGCAAGACAAAACCGCCAACAGCCAATTTGGACAAAAGTTGCACTTCGGTTGTCCAACAATCTACTGTTAATCCCAAGTGTTATTTTGAGTAACTGTTTTCTCATACAATTCCAAGCCCAAGTAACACTTAAAGTGTGTGCTGAAGAAGTCAGGGATGTTGTAGATGGCCAGGGGAGGAGGATCAGCGAACATGTGTTCTGATCACTTCCAGGTTCACGAATGCCAGATCCCCGAAAGGAATAAATCGTGTACTGTCTGTACACATTTTGTTTGGAAGCAGGAGCTTGTGATAGTAATGTGACAGTAGAAAACTGAGAAACAATTAAAAAGTGTTAAAAACAAATAAAATAAATTGAAAAAAAAAGAGAATTTAAAGATTTTTTTAATAGTTGAGTAGATAGGTGGCATGCCATATATAAATAATCAAATGTTCACATTGGCATCATCCCTGAAATAGTTACAAATCATAATGGAGTAACCTAGGGTGGGACTTTAAATATGCCACATTAGAACATATAACAACAAAAAATGGTTAAAATTTCCTATAGATTTTATTGTAGTTTAACAAATCCATAAAATAAAGAATCCCTGTCCTCCCGCCCTCCCCCATGCATGCACATATGCAGACATACGTCCACCTAGGACATGCGTATGTAAACAATGATCTGGTAATGCACTGTCATGTACCTGACCTTGAGGCCAAAATGATGAGAGGGCACTCTTTGCGGCTAGGTGCACAACACCCCTGAGGATTGACATGGGATGCTAATCTCAAAGAAGCAGTGGTTGCCAGCTGTACTGAAGATAAGTAGTGCTCTAGTGGTGAGACCTGTGCAGATGGCAACCAGATGAAGAGGGCAACTGGTTGTGGGGAGGATACGAGATCATGCAGGCAGAACACAGCAGGAGAGTAGCAGTAGGCGGATCACAGCAAGCAGATAATGGCAGGCAGGGCAAGACAAGTCAGGAGCAAGTGTCAGGGTCAGAATACCGTAGTCAGCAGAAGAGAGATCAGGAACATAGTCAGGGGCTAGCTGAGGTCATACACAGGAAGCAGACAGGAATAGATCTGTGGAGCAAGCTGAGGTCAGAGCCAGGAGAGAAGCAAGGGTAAGTCCAGAAGCAAGCTGGGTCAATAACAGGAAATCCAGAAGTATAAGCACACAGGAACACAGGTAACAGGGAGCTGAAGACCAGTCAGCAAAGTCTGAGAGCATCTGTCATCCTTATAAAGGCCAGAGGGCACCAGCATTTAACACACACAGCGTGCACCAGTGTGCACAAGCATGGGCTAAGGTGCATTAACATTCCCTGGCTTATTTCCATTATGTTTGTGCATTTTTCTGCACAAATGGCCACAACCATGCTGGATTTTCGCAAATGTGCCAGATCTCTGAGCTAATCTTCTCCGCATTATCTCCTGACATGCACATTAGGAATCAGTGCACTCAGAGTGGATGGATATAAAAAAAAATTAAATATTCTGCTTTCAGAAAATATATATTTTGGAGTTTTAAGTAATATTTAGAACTAAAATCTTCTTTTTAACCTGTATCTTGAAATAATCTTTTTTTGCACATTTTCCAGTGGAGAAACTTATAAAAAAAACTATCAACATTTTGTTTTGTATTTATTTAACTTTCCAGGGGACCAAGTGCATATAGCAATTGGTGGTCAAATTCTGATGATTGGCCCTGTTGTCCCCTAAAAACACCTCTATATGCTGTCTGTAGCCCCAACCCATTTTGAAGCCCAAATTATGGGTGTTCCTGGGGAGGAGTTACAGCAAGCACAGAGCCCTTCCCCCTTTAAGCTGAGTCATTATTATGAACTAACAATTGTTTTTGCCCTGTGTGTGTACTCTGAATGAATCTTTTACTATTATGAATGAACAAGCAGTGCTTGAGACTATTACTGGATGTAAGGTGTAATATAATATATTTTTGGTTTCGGATTTAGTACTGCTTTAAGTCACCAATCAAGAGCAAGTATACAGATAAAGAAGTCTAACTTGGTACTGAGTTCCCTGATCTGCCTACTTGTTATGTGTCAGTAAAGTACTAAAGCCAGAGGGTCAACACAACAACATTTTGAGAAGGAGTTCAGCATTGGCAGCCTCCACATTTAACTTTAAAGGGGAACTCCACTTTAGTGGGGAAAAATACCAAATAAAGAAAAAATAATATAGCGTATACAATTGCAATACAAATCATATTGTAATTGAATGTTACTAAAACCTTTCCTTTTCAATCTGCAGCCTCTGTAATTTTCTGAGAAAGCATTGCAATATGGCTACCTGGAGTTGTTCTGTACACAGAACGTGTACTGACCACTCCCCAGAAACATCATTTCCTGCTTGTGTAATTGGCTCACCAATTTTCCCCGAAGTCTGCACTAAGATACAAGTCAGTTTTCAGGCATCCCCTGCAACAAAAATGTCATTTTTGGAGAGATACTTTTAATAGGAGCACATCTAAAGGGGTGCAGGCCTGGCAGATTACCTCATTAGTGCTCAGCAGCTCCACACCTGACAGTAAATTATGAAATCACTCCCATTAGACCCCCTCACTTCAGAGGCACAGAGAAACTCAGAGGGATTTCTTCAGAATAACAAAAGGTAGGAAACTACAACAAAGTTTGTTATAATCCTTGCAATGTACATAGATCACCCAGAGGGGAATGCTTTTTTCTCAAGAAAAGTGGAGTTATGCTTTAAAGAAGGGCTAGTGTTCTGCTTGCCCTCTGTGTCATACAACCTAATTTCATAAAAACATTCAACTCCATCTTCCACACAGTCTGTCAACTGATCAACCTTAACACATATTTAATGTTTTATAATTTGCCTTTGATGACAGACATATTTTTCTTCCCATCTTGGCCCCAGAGCAGTCTTCAGTGATTCAGTCAGTTTCAACAATCCATTCATGCTCTATGAAGCTAAATTAAATATATACACAACCATGTCCTATCCGTACGCTATTGTTAATTAATAAATGCCTCTAATACAGAAATAAACAATTGCACTCCTGGTATACACATTCCAGGCCACAAGAATATTAAAAAAAACTACTTCCCTGGTGTTTTTAACATTGAACAAGTTTGTGTTTTAGTTATTCATTGTCAGGAAACCTTTTAGCTGATCTTGTTACAATACTTATCATAAATACATGAACAAATTAGCTAGCATATGGGAAATGGATCATGGGTACTTCCTATAATCTCATACTCCAGTACTACAATGAAAAATGGTACTTTAGGCTGTGACAGAACTGAGTGAATAAAGATTTGAAGTATCCCACCATATAGCTCAGACACACACATATACACAAAACCAATACATTTCAGGGGTGGAAGCCTTGCCTGCTTCATCTGTGCTTGAAAGTTAGGAAACCATGAAGAGCAAAATAGAAACTGGCGCAGGTTTCACACCTAACTATTATGGATTATGGCAGGTTTCAATATAGAAAAAAAAATGCACAGTTCCCCACCAGATTAGACCTAGCATGCAGAATGTGAACTGCCTGCTGGTAACTGGCAGTCAGCTCACATGCCTCTCTCTACCTGGGCAGTGAACTCACTACATGGGCAGTGTCTTTCCCTTGACTAAAGTATATTTTGTGTTATCCCTGGAAAATACAGAGTTCACAGCCACCCTCCTCCTTCTTCCTCTCTGCTGTGTGTGTGTGGGGGATCAAGGGGTGTTGAGTAGAAGGAGCTGGAACAGACACCTCCAGCTCTCCTGTTCTCCATGCTGTGTGCAAATTGCCACTAATTAATCCCTTCAGGGTGAAGGTCCAAACAAATCTTAATGCCTGCTACTTTGTGACTTTTCCTATTGCCTGTTTTACTATGTTAGTGAAACTGTACATATCTTTGGAACAACTTCCCCACACACAGCTAATGTGTAAGGTAGAGTCTACAGGCTTGGGAAGATCAGTTTGTAAATGGATAGAAAACTGGCTAAAAGAATGAATTCAGAGAGTAGTGGACAATGATTCTTACAATGAATGGTCTAAGGTTATTAGTGTGTACCCAAAGGTTTAGTGTTGGGACCCTTACTTTTTAGTATATTTATAAATGATATAGGGTCTGTGATTAAAGGTACCATGGGCACGCTCACCATTGCATGCTTTGCAGATGACACCAAGCTATAAAGTGGAAAAATAATCCTTACATGGTGTCTCCAACTTACAAGTCGACCTCAATGCACTGTTTAATTGGGCAACTACGTGGCAAATGAGGTTTAATGTTCATAAATGTAAAGTTATGCACTTGGGGGCTAAGAATATGCATGTACATGCTAGGGAGAGTACAACAGGGGGAAACAATGGTGGAGAAGGTTCTGGGGGTTTTGGTAGATCATAAGCGTAATAATATGCAATGCCAAGCTGCAGTTTCCAAAGGGAGCAAAGTCCTTATTTGTATTAAGAAAGGTATAGATCCCATAGAGAAATATATAATTTATTCTCTTGAGAAAAGAAGATTAAGGGGGGATATAATCAATATGTATAAATATATAAGTGGTCCATATAGTGAATTTAACATTTATAGGTAAAGTTGTTCCAGGGGATATTCTGATTGCCTCTCAAGGGATCAGGAAGGACATTTTTCTCCTGCTGGAGCAAATTGGATCATGCTTTGCTGTTTTTTTGCCTTCCTCTGGATCATATCTGTGGGTATAGGATTGTTTATATGGCATTGTATGTATGAACGTAGCTTATCTGGGTAAAGTATAGGTTATTTTTTCAGTGGTTGTAAATGTTAATGGCTATCCCCTGACTTTATTTTAATCAAAAGAAAACTGGACCAAACTGTAAAAAAATATATTTTTTGAAAGTTAGCTGCATACTTCTTGCTATTACCATGACCCGCCACAAAACAATCCAAAATAAATTATCCTATACCTGATGATCACAGTAATATCACCATTTGTTTTCTGTGCCCCTGGTAGGGCCCAGAGGCAATGGTGCACATTTTGTTTCTTTTTACACACTAACACAGACACTAGCTGACATAAAGTTTTTTTTATCATACCTAAAACACACTGGCCTGGACCTTGGCCTAAATTTTGAGACTGACCCTGATCTAGATCAAACCCTGATCTAGCTATTTTATCTATTTTATCTTTTAATGTTGTTATTACACAGACTTTTTTTACATTCTTCTCCTCTAGCAAGGGGGAAAAGGATACAATGTACTTATTTCCCCATTCAAGAGAAGAGGGTGTACAAGAATGGTTCTCCCAGCTCCTGATCGTTAGTACGAGATCCAGTGCTGTTGCAGATACTTGTAAAGCAGTGTACTCCCAGAACAACCATCGGTACACACAAATACGTGACCCAAAAAGACAAAATTTAGTTGCTGCTCAGGTAGAGAGGTAAAGTCTCTAGACTAGACCGCTGTGAGTGCAGGCAGGGACAGGGAGCTCGTCCTAGCTCCAAGCTGCAGTAATGTCAAAGGAAAATATCTATAAGCCGCACATCATGAAGCAGACCCATGTGCATGAAGTGAGATGAATAGTAGCCTCAGCCTAGACTCCAGCCAGGCTACGCCTCCAACTCATTTTGCTCCGCCCCTTGGAGTTTAATTACAGGGATGGGATTTCTGAGAATAAGGGGGGTGTTTATAAGAGCATCATTAATTTAATGTCCATTAAATTAATTAATATCCATTAAATCTGCAAAAAAGCTTTTTGGATTGTATTGCAATCCCTGTGATTTTCCAGAAGGAGAACAAGACTGCAGCTGCTATTAAGAATGGTCCTAATCAAATGAGGATTTCCATTTTTGCTGCTTTTCAACTTATGGGTTTCTTATATTTACAGTAAATTGTCACTATCTAATCATATGTTAATTATATCATTATGGATATAGAGACAGAAGCACTTTCAAATATTAGGAAGAAATAGCTTTGACCTTTACAAAGTAATTAAAGGATACTTAAATAGTGCATGATTCCAATGTCAAAAGTGCATGAAATTGATCGGAAAGTTGATGAAAATCGCAAGATACAGACACTACTGTTATTTGGCAATCTTTGATTTGTGGACTTGTCCTTCAAATTTGGAAATTGAACTAGAAGCCATGCAATAAAATAGAGGATAAGCCATTCAATTTATACCACATGGGGCTCAATTTATTAAAAGACACCAGAAAATAAATTCTGAAAAAAAGTTGGAAGTTTTCCATCATGAATAAGCTGACTTTCTGTTTCAAAGTTCTCTGAATAAAAGATGAACTATGATTGCTGTCCATAGTTTACTACTTTTTTTTACAGTTTATTTTCTTAATATTTGGTCTGTATAGACCAATATTTTTTTCCAGACTTTATTTACTTTAGGGCCCATTTACTTCACATTCATTAGGCTGCATCCAGCTGTGTTGCTCAAGCTGAAATCCATTGTTTCCAATGGGCCCAGTCCACATTAATTTTAGCTGAGTGAAAATGAACCATGCTGCCTATAAATGCAGTGCAGCACACACTAACTAACATGTGAGGAAAACAAAAAAAAGTATTTTGGCTTCTGCTATGGAAAAAATGCACATCAATGAAATCATTCAACTTAAGTGTGTTTAACATGCACCAAGGTGCATGGTGTTAATCTAGACTTATTTTCTTTTGGTGATCCTGCAAATATACACACTTCTATATTCCTCCACTGTATCTGTGGATTGTGTGTTATGTCAGAATAAATGTATATTGCTAGATTGTGATTTTTTTCATACTTACAGTACATAAAATATATATTTTGTTTTTTTTTAGAAGTAAAACAACATCAGCTTAACTTGTGACCCCATCACTCAAACAAAGGGTGTTGGAACAATGTTTGCACATTGTTAGTTTTGCAGTCATCTAATACAATGATGAAATAGATACTATTGTGATAAACTGTGCAATGTAAATGATGGGCCAGGCAGTGTACATATTTTTAGCCAGTGTTCGGCATTTTTTTAGAGTAGCTTTTGTCAAACACTGGACCCAAGCTATGTCAATAAATTAACAATAGTTTGACCTTTTGACATATCTGACCCATGGCATGCATTTTACTATAGTGCCATATGGGGTTTAGAGTTAGGAAATATCTTCCCTCAAAGAATTTAATATAAGAAGATTATAGGATTGGATTATGGAAGTAAAAATGGATAACGTCCACGTGGGAATGGCTAAAGAACATTCTAAATAAAAAGCAAGCATCACAATCTGGAAGGAGTTCCCCACCTGGGAAAGACACTAGATCTGCACTACAATAGAACCAGCTCAAAATACAATGAACGTTTAATGCCTGAAGTCCCGTTCAAGGAAGAAATTGTGGCCCAGCTACAACAGACGCTAAGTGAGTTTTAGTGTACCCTTACTACATACATACTATTCATAATTTTAATTTGCTAGGAAAGGCTAGTTAGCTTGTGTGTATATGCACGTTTGTGGCACTCTGCATGGCCTGTAATGTTTTCCTACAAACATTAGTAGTTTGTATATGCAACATTCTTGTTTAGTAAAAGTAATATATGAAGAGGAGCTTGGTGGGACTTTAAATGAAGCACATGGCCTGTACGGCTTAGTGTCTCCATCCCTATTTTGAATAAGGCAAGAAGTAGAGGGTTGGGACTTTAAATGAGATGCTAATTATAAAAAATAGATATTAGTGCTAGGAGAACACTCTAATACAGTGGTTCTCAACTCCTGTCCTCGGGACCCACTAATGGGCCAGGTTTGCAGGATAGCTGAAATACATCACAGGTGATATCATTTGCTGCTCAGTGATTGCAGTATTCTAGTCTGCATCTCCACAAGGTAATACTTACCAACCAAGCCTGTTTTTTGGGTTCAGTGGTTATGCGTGAAAAACATGTTTTTTTGCTGTAAAATTACTTAGAACCCCCAAACATTATATATTGTTTTTTTTCTAACACCCTAGAGAATAAAATGGAGGTCATTGCAAAATTTTATGTCACACCGTATTTGCGCAGCGGTCTTCCAAGCGTGCTTTTTTAAAAATAAATTCAGTTTTTTTAGTTAAAAAATAAGAAAACAAAGTTAGGCCATTTTGTTCCATATTGTGAAAGATAATGTTGCGCCGAGTAAAATGATACCCAACATGTCATGCTTCAAAATTGCGTCCGCTCGCGGAATGGCGACAAACATTGCAACTTAAAAATCTCCATTGGCTATGTTTAGAAAATTCTATAGGTTAGCAGTTTTGTGTGACAGAGGAGGTCTAGTGCTTGAATTATTGCTCACACTCTAACGATCGCGGCTATACCTCACATGTCTGGTTTGAATACTGTTTTCATATGTGGGCGGGACTCACGTATGCGTTTGCTTCTGCACGCGAGCTCGCGGAGACGGGGCGCTTTAAATTTTTTTTTTTTTTTTAATTATTTATTTTACTTTTTATTTTTACACTGTTCTTTTTTAAAAAAGACAGAGCGACTATAGCCTCTTTTTAATGATCTACTTGAGGAGGGCCTGCTCTTTTCTGAAAGCCAAATCATCAGTGTTCTTCCTGTAAAGTATGCTTTCAAGTTTACCCTCCTCACTTTTATTGATTTACACATCTAAAAAAGTAACCGTTTTCTGATCAAATACAGACGTGAATTTGAGGTTTAAGTCATTCAGATTCAAAGAGTGCAAAAATGTACAAAGTTTGTCCGTGGGCCCATCCCAGATGACGAAGACGTCGTTGATTTACTTGAGCCATACTAGGATAAGGCTCATGTACTCAACAAGGTCCTCGCCACCTAGGAGAGATTGCTCCCACTCCCCCAGGTACAGATTGGCATAGGATGGGGCACAACATGTCCCCATCGCTACACCCTGCACCTGGAGGTAGTGGGAGCCATAAAACATAAAAAAATTGTGATGCAAAATATATTCAAGACCGTTCCAAAGAAACTCGGTAAGAGTTTCATCATGTATGGAGCCTTGTTGAAGTACCCGCTGTACAGCAGCCAACCCCCTAGAATGGAGGTTGAAGCTATACAGTGCCTCCACGTCAATCGTGACTAGGAGAGCCTCTTGGGGTACTGTAAGGCCATCCAAAGTTTGCAAAAAATGCATTCAGATGGATAGATGGAGGGCAGATGGACTGAAAGGAGCTCACCCCTTCTTAAAAGTACAGGGGCACACTGAACACCCAGCACATAGCACAATGGCTGCAAAGGTGTCAGTGCGTTGCCTGACCAATATAACAGCAATATAAAAAGGGAAGCCCCTGTCCCCACCGATAACTGGTCATTGCAGCAAGTAGCATTGGAAGACAACATATGGGACTTTAAATGAAGCACATAGCCTGTAAGGCTTAGTACCTCCATCCCTATTTTGAATAAGGCAAGAAAGAGAGGGTTGGGACTTTAAATGAGATGCTAACTATAAAAAGTAGATATTAGTGCTAGGAGAAAACTCTAATAAATCAATTGTATATACTGTATGTATTAGTGAAATCATGCTAGTACATAAAAGTAGAAGTATTAGGAGCTGCTTTTATTGAGCATCCCTATAAATACAATGTAAAAAATTAGTGATAAAGGTCACTGTACATACAATAGAACATTACATCATTATTATAAGATCGCAAACCACTATAGCAATATACTACATAGCATAGCAATATACTACAGAACTTTCATTTCCTTGCTTTACTGAAAAGTAGCCCAAAAGAAACAAACAAAACAAGGAAACCGTCATTGTCACCCAGGTTGGACTTCAAACATATATGCCTTTGTTCATCTCCATTACATGGATGATGATGGGATAAGTACTTTGTACAAATAAGATAACAATTTATTTATGCTTCCTTGTTACAGGATATGACAAGAGCACTGCATTGCTGGTATGATCAACAGGTACAGTATCTCACAAAAGTGAGTATACCCTTCACATTTTTGTAAATATTTTATTCTGTCTTTTCATGTGACAACACTGAAGAAATGACACTTTGCTACAATGTAAAGTAGTGAGTGTACAGCTTGTATAACAGTGTACATTTGCTGTCCCCTCAAAATAACTCAACACACAGCCATTAATGTCTAAATCGCTGGCAACAAAAGTGAGTACACCCTTAAGTGAAAATGTCCAAATTGGGAATAATTTAGTGTTATCACTCTCACTCTTTCATACTGGTCACTGGAAGTTCAACACGGCACCTCATGGCAAAGAACTCTCTGAAGATCTGAAAAAAAGAATTGATGATTTACATAAAGATGGCCTAGGCTATAAGAAGTTTGCCAACACCCTGAAACTGAGCTACAGCACGGTGGCCAAGACCATACAGCGGTTTAACAGGACAGGTTCAACTCAGAACAGGCCTTGCCATGGTCGACCAAAGAAGATGAGTGCACATGCTCAGCATCATATCCAGAGGTTGTTTTTGGGAAATAGATGTATGAGTGGTGCCAGCATTGCTGCAGAGGTTGAAGAGGTGGGGGGTCAGCCTGTCAGTGCTCAGACCATATGCTGCACACTGCATCAGATTGGTTTGCATGGCTGTCGTCCCAGAAGGAAGCCTTTTCAAAAGATGATGCACAAGAAAGCCCGCAAACAGTTTGCTGAAGACAAGCAGACTAAGGACATGGAATACTGGAACCATGTCCTGTGGTCTGATGAGAGCAAGTTAAACTTATTTGGTTCAGATGGCGTCAAGCGTGTGTGGCGGCTACCAGGTAAGGAGTATAAAGACAAGTGTGTCTTGCCTACAGTCAAGCATGGTGGTGGGAGTGTCATGGTCTGGGGCTGCATGAGTGCTGCCGGCACTGGGGAGCAACAGTTCATTGAGGGAACCATGAATGTACTGTGACATACTGATCCCCTCCCTTTGGAGACTGGGCCGCAGGGCAGTATTCCAACATAATAACGACCCCAAACGTACCTCCAAGATGACCACTGCCTTGCTAAAGAAGCTGAGGGTAAAGGTGATGGACTGGCCAAGCCTGTCTCCAGACCTAAACCCTATTGAGCATCTATGGGGCATCCTCAAATGGAAGGTGAAGGAGCGCAAGGTCTCTAACATCCACCAGCTCCGTGATGTCAGCATGGAGGAGTGGAAGAGGACTCCAGTGACAACCTGTGAAGCTCTGGTGAACTCCATGCCCAAGAGGGTTAAGGCAGTGCTGGAAAATAATGGCCACACAAAATATTGACACTTTGGGCCCAATTTGGACATTTTCACTTAGGGGTGTACTCACTTTTGTTGTCAGCGGTTTGAACATTAATGGCTGTGTGTTGAGTTATTTTGAGGGGACAGCAAATTTACACTGTTATACAAGCTGTACACTCACTACTTTACATTGTAGCAAAGTGTATTTTTTTCAATGTTGTCACATGAAAAGATAGAATAAAATATTTACAAAAATGTGAGGGGTGTACTCACTTTTGTGAGATACTGTATATTATGCATTTGCTAAAACATTATCTTAGCCTACAAAAAATGGAAACAAATGCAGCCACCACATCTAACCACTTATCAGCTGTGTACATTTTTGTTTTTTGGTTAAAGTACACTTTAAGCCAACAGAAAAAAATCTTGTGCATATAACTTATCACACATGGCTAAAAGCTTTACCTGTGGTGTATTCTTGAGATTTCTCTTGGGAACTCCTTGTGGTCTGGGACACAAACACATCCAGGTTAAAAAATGTATAATTATTATGAAGTAACCTAATGCATTTTCATGATGACATACGCTATAACAATAACACCTACTTAACATCGTTTTTGGAAATAGTTTTTAGAATGACAGTGTAAAAGCTAACTGAATTCCCTTAAAACTGAAAATACAGTCTGTAGTAGTAGGAATATACTCTCTTTCTTTAGTCACTATGTTCAGGGGTGTATATTAGAAAAGGGTATGCGTAAATCAGTCCCAACCGACTCCCCCAAAAGGTAGGAAATAGTTGGACTATCTCAACACCTCTATATGTAACTATCACTTGAACAACTTTTGTATAAAAATATAACAATACTTTATTGGTACTTTATATGAAAAGGCAAGATGCTTGTCATCAAACATTACATAAAAACATATGATCGCCAGTGCACATCTACCCCCAAATTGAGGTGATGGTATGATGTTAAGCCACGGATATCAATCATTTTCTACATGTTTCGCGGATATATTCCCGCTTCCTCAGGAGAAATATCTGTGGTGATAGGTGAATTAAAAAAGTCAACATTAAAATACAGTACAACTTGCAACAAAAATATGTGGGGAATTATGAGGTGGTTCACTTACCCACAGGCTTGACCACACCAGAGGCAAGATGCCAGACGATGTTCAGGGGTGTATAAACGCATTTAAAAATATATTTTTGATTAAGTGTTTATGAAGTGTTGCATATGAATATTTTATTTACTACAATTTTACTGTTGTGTTGTGAATGGCGTGAATAACCAATGAATGTTATCTGATCTTATGCTTTTTAGGTTTAATCTCAATAAACACAACTGAGAAAAATATAGAGGGGGACACAAAGCTCCCTGATTCCAGCTCATATAAGTTATGGACTAGTATTAGTCAGTATTTTATTTTGACAAATAAACTGGGCACTAGTTATCACATTGGTTATTTGATTAATGTATAAGTAGACAAAGATTTATTTATTTTTATTTCAATAGTTTTTACTAAGTTTTCTCAGTACACATAACAGATATGCAGTTCACATTGTCATACAAGTTGTCACCAAGTCATAACATGCAAATCAGCAGCGTGATGATTCCCGTAATTTAGATGAGAGGCACCAGATTAACCTCCCTGGTGGTATGATTATGTCAGATTTTTGGTGCTGAAAGCGGTACATTATTTTGCATGGAAATTTGGCCTTTTATATTGTAGGCCTGTAATTCTTAGGAATAACTCACTTAAATCTGTCCAAACAAGAGTCTAGTAGATATCCCGGGTATGATAAAGTTTGAAACAAGAAATCATAAATTATAATATAATAAATAACTATAAATAATTTTCAAAAATAATAACATAATAGTAATAAAATGTATTCAATAATGTAATCAAACCAAAAACACTGAAATTTGCTCAGTTGCAGAATTGTCGCTGTCGTCACTTTCAGTGTCTGATGACGAATTTCCCCAAAAATCAGTATCACTCAATTCTGCAAATCATTCTTATTTACTGTTGCTGTTTTCTAGCTGATCAAAAATCACTTTTGACGTAAAGGGTCACTTTTTGGTTGCCTTGGGCATTCTCAAGTTTCCAGGCAGAAAGAATGGCATATATAATATAAAAGTGCATGCAGGGCACTGGACAAAGCACTAGGGACAAAGGGGATGTGAAATGATTTTATACAGTAATGTAATCTTACAGATTACAGTGTACTGTATGTATACTGTGTGTTTCACTTTTTGAATTTGCCGCCAGTCTCCGCCCCGTGTGAAGCGACGCTTGCAGGGAACGGAGCCCGGAACACAGAGGCATTGGGCGGAGGACACAGCCCGCAGACACGGCGGGGGAGATCGCTGGATCCAGGGGACAAGGTGAGTAATGCTGCCTTGGATCCAGCGATGCAATCCCGAGTGTGGCTCTGAGTTTCCGCTCTTGGTACAGAAAATCCACCCAGAGCCACACTCGGGAATACCACCAGGGTGGTTAACAAGCCAATTAGTGATAATAGTTTATACTAAGTGTGCATGGCTGTATGTTAACTCATGTTCCCCGCCACCCCATAAGAGATCCAGCTGTGGGAGGTGCACGAGGCAACACGGCCCACGGTGCATAAGTTCTTGATTGTGACGGCAGTACAAAACAGAACCGGGTGGTTTATAGTGTACTCAGGAACAGTAAGAAAAAATTAAGAATACAAAGAGTACAAAGTCCACAAGCATCCCGTTGTTAGTGTTTGAGGGGGGGGGGGGGAGAGGTAGTAGGTCCAAGGCTCCCAGTATCATGCGTATTTCATTCGAAAAGTTAGTTAGGGTTACGGAAAGATTTATTTATTTAAACTAATATGTAAATTTGAGAATGAAACAACACTATTTAATATATAATATAAAATATGTAATGTTGCTCACTTTTAGGGAAACCTGTCAAGAGAGAAGCATGGAGACTATTAATGCTGACCAACCTTTATGAAAATGCTAGTTTCCTGGTTGTCATGCTTGTTCCCTGCCTTCAACACTTTGAGCCACTGACCCAGAACAAGTTTAGAGATAATAGCTTGACTTCCCTCCAGGTTTCCTTATCTCTATACTTCCAGGTCAGCGAGAGTATTGAGGTTCTGCCTCCAAGGAAAGACATTGCTATACAGAGGAACAAACAAAAGCATGAAAATACAAAATGTAAAACTGGCTATTTGGAGCATCACAACTGAAGCTAGTTGGCTGCATAATAGCCAGGCAGCTATCATTTTAAAGGAGGATGGCTAGAAGGGAAGAGCAATCTGCCTCGCTCATAGTTTTCAAACTTTGCATGAAACTTTGCAAGTTTAGAGGAGTGCACAGCTATTGCCAAACAAAATGCAGACTGTCAATATGGCTGACATGAGCCCCTTTTATAGAAAGGGGCTGGATTATCCATTCATACAAATTATTTGTTCTTTGAGTTGGGGGAGGCTAGGTACTTCATTAACAGCCATTCCTTATTTTCAGTGGTGAACCAACAAATGTTTCATCAAAAGTTAAACATGTGTAAGGAAAGGCCTTCTGTGCACAGGCTAAAACATACTCCCTCTCATGCTTGCAAGAATTGGGCACTGGCTAATGCATATGTGCACCTGTGAAAGATGTTGGCACCAAATGGGCTATTTAAACTCGGCCAGTGCTCAGGATCAATGCTGCTTTGTCTTTTTGCCTTTCCTGTATCCTGCGATCCTGTTATTCTGCATCTTGATTCCAGTTGCTGACCTAGCTTGTCTGACCACTCTATAAACTCCATCTGCACCAACCCCGGCTTGTTCTTGACCTCCGCTTCTGTCTGCCCTATTTGCTTCTCCTTCCATGACTGGCTCTTTACCCAGCTTGTACCCAGACCACGTTCTTTCCTGCTCCTCAATACCTGATCCGTCCTGCCAGTATATGACCCGGTTTGCCTTACTCTCCTTCCTGACACATCCTCCTGTGCCTGCTGTACTACAGTCTGCTACCAGTGCATGCTTCACCTGCCTGCTGTCACCAGTACCAGCCTGCTTGAGTCTGCCATCTTCCAGCTGTCTACCAGCCTGTCTGCTTCACTGAAGACTACTGATGACCTCTCCTGCCTGGTGTGAATACCTGCTCTGCTACTAGACCTAGAGGCACTTGTGCCACTCTGCATTCCTGCACCTTCTGTTCACACTACCAGGGTCCCTGAGTCAGAGGTGTAAGAGAGGCCTTCCTCACCATTTCAGGCTCTGCAACCAGGTATGAGATACTATGATAGCGGCAAACACGTACCAAAAATCTCTCATAGCGAATTTACTTTGATATGATTTTAGGAGGCAAGGAGAAAAAAAAACTGTAGCATATTTTATCAGCTGTATGTACAATCACTGTGCTTCTAGTTCTGTATTGTGGAAAGTTAGATTCAAATGTAACTGCGTTGCCCTGTTTGGACATCTGTAAGCCTGCTGTGGGGAGGGTGGAGTCCATATACCCATGCTGGGAGAGAACAGAAGATGTATGTACAAAGCTAAAGGCCATTGCATCCTTGTTACAGGGGAACAAAATGTGGAGATGACATTAACGAAGTAAGAAGCCCCAATTAAACTCTTTAAAAATAATTCTCTCCCCTTTGAATTAAAATGATCACTGGTTTTAATTCATTATTACTGAAAGAAAGGAAAGATGAAAAGGCAGATTAGAGCAGCCAATTGATCTTTTTCTTATAGCAATGTTTTGTATTCTCATTTTTACTCAGGAAATTGATTTTTATGTTATTGAGCTATGTTATTGTATGTTTTCAAAATTTTCCTTAGATCCTGTTAAAAAAAAAGATTGTTGCCTACAGAGCTCTATAGCTCAAGGTGTAGTTTACACACAAAATAAATTAGACTGCTGAGTGGCGACTCCTCCCCTTCATTCGGCAACCGTCTCTCTGTGGCTCATTGACAGTGTGCCTGAAAGGAAACAGCTTCTGTTGTGTACTATTTTAGATAAGCAGTAGTGCTCTGGAAATCCTTTGTTTTGTATTAAATGATTATTGATTTTATATACGCAGTCAAAATATAATTAATCAGTTTACCATCATAAATCTTAACCAAAATCTTAGTTTCCCTTTAGGCATTTTCAGGATTTTACAAAAATGGCTCCTAAAGTGTAATGCCTACAGTAATTAGGCAGTAGTTCCATTGGGTGGAACAGACATAGGCATGTCTCCTGCTTTAATTTCTTATATTTTTTTTATTATGATTCAAATAACATCCAGACTCATAATACAGTGAGAATCTGTCATGCACAGTAAGAATTGTATTGACTATGAAATCAATTAACAAAAAGTTAGAAACAATACTCTAGCCAAAAATAACAACATAAAAAAGGACAGTGCATTAAAAATGTAAAAGAAAACAGCTGTTGCTGCAATATTCAGTTTCAGTCCAGAGATTTTCCCAGAAGTACTGTTTTTCTGCTGGAAGTTTCTCTGAGTTTAATAGCCAGCATCATTCAGCATACTTCTTCTGAGCCCAGGTTATCATGGGGCAGCTTCAGCAATTGCATGGACAGTTAAAACAGAAGCAGTGCAGTGAAGAGCCTCTCTCTCTTTCATTCTATGTTCCTTTCCTATCAGCATTCTTCTTTTCAAAACATACAATTATTTAATAGTTTTATTGCTTCTTCTAGTCACATTACAGCCCTTCTTTATAAGCCCTTCTTTATACATTTAAAAATGTTTTAACGATGCAGTGGCAGCTGGTGGTTTTGTTTTGGGGGGCAGGAAACAACCCCCCCATCAGCCAGGGGCACCCCCCCTCACTGTCGGTCGATCGGGTCACCGCAACTCCCCTGGGGGGGTCTCGCGGTCGGTCATCCAGCCCAGCACTTACCCCATTTAGGTTGTGGCCAGGCAGTGCTCCTATGGGTGATGGGCGACAGGCAGCGGGTGGCGGCTTCTATCGTGCTTCCTCTTCCTGTGCATTCCGCCATGTGTCTCCTCCCTCCTCCTCCTCCTCCTAGGCATCCAATAGAATCGTCCCTCCTTTCAGCCAATTGGGTGATGGGTCTCAGGACCCACTTCCTGATTGACCGGGAGGAGGATCAGTGTGACAATAGTGAATATTCATTTGCAATTGTCACGCAACTGCCTTGCTCCCCAAGCCCACCCTTTTTGAAGCATATTAGAGCCTCTGGCTATAATCACATGCTTCAACTCTCCCCTCCCTTTGGAACCCATGCAACCGGTGCCCTACATGTAGATCAGGGGGCAGATGCATGGATGGATGGGCCGCCACAGTAGTGATGTATTAGTGTTAACTTTTGAAAATTGAATTATTTCTATGAAAATGCACATGCAAATGCTTTGGACATAATTTTCAGCTGAAACTCAACAGGAACAACAGAACATAAGACCTCTACAAGCCCTAAACTTGGTACAAAGGATGTAAAAAAAGTAGAACTATTAAAACATATGCCATTTTCTTGGGAGATGAAGAGAGTCTTTATTTTTTTAAGGTGAAATAGGTCTAATGATTATTAGTTCTTTATTTACTGCTGCATTATATGTTCTGTGTTTTAACCATGAACCTGTTTAAATTAATCATTGCTAAGCCAAAAAAACAGCTGATATTGGCTAAGACAAGACATGTAATACTACATTTTAACTTTCCTAAAAGACAAAATGAAATAGTAAAGTCCAGATGATGTTCAAGTGTACAGCAGGTCATGTTTTATCATTTAGATTAACAGAGGAAATTGCTACTGAGCAAAGCTATATGATTCTTCTGGCCTTAGGCAACCAATATAAGTAATTATGCTTATACTTGTGACATCTCATTACCATTAGAGGTCATTTATTTTAATGAATTTGCTAATCTAACCATGGTCTAGCTGTGAACATTAATATTAAATACACTGAAAAGATAATGTAGGATGTATGAGTATACCTAATAATGAATCAGAAACCCTGAAATTGGCAATATTAATGAAATGAACAGTATAGGAAATGGTCTGAATGTCTGTGTAAAGCGACCTGTTATTTACTAATATTAACTCCTAAGAGCTGGAAACACCAGGGTGTCTATTTATAAATGTTTGCACCCAAGATTCACACAGCTTTTGTTCGAAATAGACACATTTTTAAATAGTTTTCAAAGGAAAAATGTGTAAATCTGGGTAAATGTTAGAATTTGGCATAAGAACATTGATTGAACTTTTCATTCCTTTAATGCGATTGTAAGGTTTTTTTTTTTTTTTTAACAATAAGCATGTTATACTTACTTGCTCTGAGCAAAGATTTTGCACATAGTGGACCAGAACCTCCTTTTCTGTGGTCCCCCACTGGTGCTCTCAGCTCTTCTTCCCTTCTGAGTGCCCCCATAGCAAGCCGCTTGGTATAGTGGCACTTGTGCAGACTCAATCGCCTGGCTGTGTTCATCTATTGACACACATAGCATGGCTTGGCCCCGCTACCACTCCCTTTTTACAGAATTTGATTGACAGCAGCAGGAACCAATGGCTCCCACTGCTGTCTTTGTGCCTGTGAGGAGAGAGAGGGCAGCTCTGTTGATCTTTGGCACATCGCTGGATGGAGATCGGGCTCAGGTAAGTATTTAGGGGAAGATGGGGGGCTAAACATTAAAAGTTTTTTTACTTTATCACAGAGAATAAAAAAAATACCTTTAGCCTTTACAACAACTTTAAATCCAATCAGATACAATAATCTAATGTAATAATTATTGATGCATCCCACAATTCTTTTAACCTCTCTGCATCCAGCAGGAAAACTTTAACTCTGCTCCTGCTTGGAGCTCTGGCACATCAGTAAAGTACCTTGAAACCTCTAATGAGCTGATTAGAGGCCTGCTCACTTAATGAGATGCAGCTGACTCATTGACTTCTACTGGCCATGGCCACTGTTGCTGCTGGAAAGATCTGCTAAATCAGGAGCTGGAGCAAAGTTGAAATGTACTTGCTGAGTTTGGCCATGAGGTATCCAAAGCTGGCTCTAAAATTATTTGGACGCATTAAAAAGAACATATTGGCAAATTCGTACATTAAGAAGTCTTCTAAATGGAGGGACCCTGCCCTAAGCTGAGACTGTCCCTTATTAAATTGAATGTGTTTTGCAATTAAGTTGTAACCAGCCTGAGCAGTGTTTACATTTTTCTTGTCTCTGTTGGTTGTTCTGAGCTCAGTGTTTTGATCGCCTCTGCCTGTTACTATTGAGGATGCTCCAGAAATCAAAGTGGGAAGGCCAATAACTAAGTTTGCAATATTTGTGTGAACCAACCAATTCCTGGAGGCCTTTGTATAGAGGTATGGTTTGGGGAGATAATGAATATTTTGTGCACCTTTCTGAATGGTCTCTACCTCCAGAGCTTCTGCCTGAAGAGAATGTCAGCATAGAGTGTACCTCTTTTGGGGCCTTGGCCATGTGCCAGAGGCCCAGAACTTTTGCATCCCCCATTAAACTTCACTCTGCAGCCCCTGCATCTCCCATTACCCTGCACCCTGAGCATCCACCAATATGCCCCACTCTGCACCCCCTTGAAACAACCATAACAACACACACAAATAGAAAACCTCCATATACACAATCCTATACCTATCTACTGACCTGGCCAGAAACTGCTCTTGAGGGAGTCTATTCTACATTTTCACAGCTCTTACTGTGAAGAAGCCTGCTATTTGGAGATTAAATCTTTTTTCCTACAGACGTAAAGAGTGCTGTCTTGTCCTCTGTGATGACCTTAAACTGAATAACTCAACACCAAGTTCACTATATGGACCACTTATGTATTTGTACATGTTGATCATATCCCCCCTTAATCTCCTCTTCTCAAAGAGAGAATAAATTCAGATCCTCTAATCTTTCCTCATAGCTGAGCTCCTCCATGCCTCTTACCAGTTTGGTTGCGCTTCTCTGCACTTTCCTCAGTTCCCTAATATACTTTTTGTGAACTGGTAACCACAACTGACTTGCAAATTCCAGATGAGGTCTTACTAATGATTTGTACAGGGGCAAAATTATATATCTCTCTCTGCAGTCCATACCTCATTTAATACAAGAAAGGATTTTGCTTGCTTTGGAAACCGCAGCTTGGCATTGCATGCAATTATTACATTTATGATCTACCAAAACCCCCAGATCCTTCTCCGCTATGGATTCCCCCAGTTGTACTCCCCCTAGTATGTATTATGCATGCATATTTATCTACATTAAACCTCATTTGCCACACAGTTGCCCAATTATACAGTGCATTGAGGTTGGCTTGTAAGTTGAAGACGTCCTGTAAGGATGTTATTCCACTGCATAGCTTGGCGTCATCTGCAAAGACTGAGATGGTACTTATAATCCCAGACCCTATATCATTTACAAATGTATGTACAAATGTATTAAAAAGTAAGGGTCCCAAAACTGAACCTTGGGGTACACCACTGATAACCTTAAACCATTCAGAGTAAGAATCATTAACCAGTTGCCGACCGCCCGCCGTGGCTTGATAGTGGCAACCTGGCTCTCCTGTGCAGACCACCGTCACCTGACTGTGGCCGCAGGAACGAGGATTGTGGGCACGCGCCGCTGGAAGTGCGCTCACATGCTCACTGTGTAGCAGGGGAGCCAGGGAGTGTGTAGGATCGCTCTCCCGCAGTGTCAGAATGGGGATTTGCTAATGTAAACAAGCAGATCCCCATTCTGACAGGGGAGAAGGAGTGTGATTGTATGCTCCCTGTATATGGGAGCAGTGATCACTCTCCTCCCCCACTCAGCCCAGCCCCCATATAGTTAGTAACACATCCCAGGGAACACAGTTAACCTTTTGATCGCCCCCTAGTGTTAACCCCTTCCCTGCCAGTGACATTTGCACAGTAATCAGTGGTTATTTAAATCTCTGATGGTTGTATAAGTGTCAGTGATCCCAAAAAGTGTCAAAAGTGCAGCAATATCGCAGTCCCGCTAAAAATCGCAGATCGCTGCCATTACTAGTAAAAAAATAAATAAATGAATAAAAATGCCAAATTCATTTTCATTTTCATAGCACTGATCGCTGTATAAATGCCAATGGTTCAAAAAGAGTGTCAAAAGTGTCCGACATATCCGCCACAGTGTCGCAATCCTGCTAAAAATTGCAGATCGCCGCCATTACTAATAAAAAATAAATAAATAAAAACCCCATAAAATAATTCTCATGCTTTGTAAACGTGGCAACTTTTGCGCAAACCAATCAATATACGTCTATTGCAATTTTTGTTACCAAAAATATGAGGAAGAATATATATCGGCCTAAACTGATGAATACATTTGTTTTTTTATATTTTTTTGGATATGTGTTATAGCAAAATGTAAGAAATATTGTTTTTTTTCAAAAATGTCGCTCTTTGTTTATAGCGCAAAAAATAAAAACCGCAGAGGTGATCAAATACCACCAAAAGAAAGCTCTATTTGTGGGAAAAAAGGACATCAGTTTCATTTGGGTACAGTGTCACACAACCATGCAATTGTCAGTTAAAGCAACGCAGTGCCGAATTGCAAAAAGTTCTCTGGTCAGGAAGGGGGTAAATCCTTCCGGGGCTGAAGTGGTTTTCTATCCATTTACAAACTGATCTTTCCAAGACTGTAGACGTAACCTTACACATTAGCTGTGTGTGGGGAACTGTGATAAGCACTTTGTCAAAATCCAAGTATACTATGTCCACAGCTACTCCTTTGTCTAAGGTTTTGTTTACCTCCTCATAAAAAGAAATCAGGTTTGTTTGACAACTTTTGTCTTTCATGAATCTATGCTGGCCATTGCTTAAAAATGATTTATTTTCAGCCAAAACCTATCTATGTGGTCTTTTAATAAACTCTCCAGTATCTTCCCAACTAGATAAGTTAAACTAACAGGTCTATAGTTACCTGGTAAAAACGTTGACCCTTTTTAAATATAGGCACCACATTGACATTGCCAAATGCAAAAAAGGGAAAAGGAATATCTGTGCTTGGATCATATATTCAGCAGCTGAACACTATACCTTTGATACTAGGCATGGAAAAAATAGTGCAGCGCTATATGAAACAGTGTAATGAATGAAAATCATAAATGAATAACATATGATTCAGATAAATATTATAATCCAAAATATATCTAGTGAAGACATATGTGGAAGTGAACACAAAAAAAATAAAAAATGTATACACTAAAAAAATGTGAAAAATTGGGGATTAAAGAAAGTCCAATATGAAATTCCATGCCAGGTGAGAAAGGGATCCAGAGACAGCAAATGTGACACCCAAGAAGTATTCACACTAGGGGCTTTTAAAAATGTAAAAATGAAGGAACACTATCATCATTTAAATGTTACAAGGAATATAACGGAGTCTCTAAAAAGGAAATCAAGGCCACAAAAATTCTAACCAAACATATTGCAAAAGAGAGCAGGACAAACCCCCCAAAATTCTTCAAATATATTAATAGTATAAAGGTCAGGTCTGAGCATGTAGGCCCTTTACAAAATAATCTAGAGTGGGTGACTGGGGACAAAGAGAAGGCAAATGTATACCTTCTTCAGCTGTGTATACAAAGCAGCATGGAAGAGCTTGTGTCTATAATGGGGATGATATTTACATAGCCACAAATGAACCACTTTGGCTCAAAAATGATATGGTCCAAATATATATAGACGGATCAAAGGTGAAAAAAGCACCTGGGCCAGATGGCACCCACCCATGGGTCCTAATTGAGCTCTGTCATTTCAAAGCCGTTGATTCTAATTTTTAGGGACACTTCAATGACTGGCATGGTACCACTGGGTTGGCGTAAGGCCAATGTGGAAAAAAGAGTGCAGCATTATATCAAACAGTGTAATAAATAAAACAATAAATAAACAACAAATGATTCAAATAAATATTATAATCCAAAATATATCCAGTGAAGACATATGTGGAAGTGAGCACAAAAAATAAATTAAAAAATTTATGCACTAAATGTGACAAATTGTGAATTAAAGAAAGTCCAATATAAAATTCTGTGTTTGGTGAGAAAAGGATCCTGACACTGCAAATGTGACACCCAAGAAGTATTCACCCTAGGGGCTTACCAGAAAGCAAGCAACCCCCCTTACTCAGGGAGGTCAAGGAGACCTTTATCAATCAATGGATTCAAGCACCAAAATCGGGTGACTCCAGGCAACCAATTCCCAGGAAAAGCCAGAAAAGTGACTCCAGATAGGCAATTAAACCAGGTCCTCCCCCACAATCAATGAATCCTATATATACAAGATAAAAGGCTTCATATAGTGCAGCATTGTAAAAGCATACGTTTTATTAAAATATATATATTGCACTTACATGGCATTAGCAGTAAAACAGCATGTATATTATCCAAACATACGAACAGATCAGTTTCCAGCACCAAAGATGGCGGACCAATGATCGCACATGTGCTGTAGCGTGTGTGTGTGGCTCCATCATATGCGTTTTATCAGAGGTGACGTCATCAGGGGCACCATCCCTGATAAGGAGCATGGAAAGGAGAAAGGGAGACATGGGGTTTTCTGTTTGTAACCACAGCCTCTTTTTGAGATTCGGTGTTTACAAGTTAAAATCATTTTTTTTTTGCTAGAAAATTACTTAAAACCCCAAACATTATATATTTTTTTCTAACACCCTAGAGAATAAAATGGCGGTCGTTGCATTACTTTATGTCACACCATATTTGCGCAGTGGTCTTACAAGTGCCTTTTAAAAAAAAAAAAAATCATTTTTTAGAGTTAAAAAATAAGATAACAGTAAAGTTAGCCCAATTCTTTTAAATATTGTGAAAGATGATGTTACGCCGAGTAAATTGATACCCAACATGTCATGCTTCAAAATTGCGCCCGCTCGTGGAATGGCGACAAACTTTTGGCACTTAAAAATCTCCATCGGCGATGTTTAAACATTTCTACAGGTTACCAGTTTTGAGTTACAGAGGAGGTCTAGTGCTAAAATGACTGCTCTAGCTCTAACAATCACAACGATACCTCACATGTGTGGTTTGACACTGTTTTCATATGTGGGTGCGACTTACGTAAGCGTTCGCTTCTGCGTGCGAGTTCTGCGGTAAGGGGAGCTTTACATTTTTTTTTCTTATTTATTTCACTTTTTTATTTTTTATTTTTACACTGTTCTTTTTAAAAAAAAATTTTGATCACTTTTATTCCTATTACAGGGAATGTAAACATTCCTTGTAATAGAAAAAAGCCTGCCAGGACCTCTTAAATATGAGATCTGCGGTCAAAAAGACCCCAGATTTCATATATACACTTAAATGCAATAAAATAAATAAATAAAAAAATAAATGTCATTTGAAAAAATAAAAAAATAAATTTTCTCCATTAAGAGCTATGGGCAGAAGTGACGTTTGATGTCGCTTCCGCCCTCCAATGCTATGGAGCCAAGTGGACGGTATCTTCCGCTCACTCGGCATCCAGTAAGTGGGGGGAGCGGACCCAATCATCTTCGCTGCTACCGGCGGGTCTGGTAAGGGGCGGAGACAATGGGAAAATGGCGGGGGGGGGTGGGCACCCCA
>BLSH010111222.1:7542-24953 GCA_018402905.1 Glandirana rugosa | reverse complement strand
AACTGTCTTCTCCTCAACGGTTCTCGAGGCCGCCCCCTTGACGTCTTAAATTTTTAATCCCAAATTTTACGGAAATTATGTCCCAGAGGTTTGACACCGGGCCCACGGTCTACACCGGAAGACGAACGGAAATAGACCGGGAACCCCGTGGCAAGGGGGATGACTGTGGTAGTTATACCTCGATAAGGAGGGTAATTTTGGTTCCTATTCCGTGACTATGACCTCGTAAAAGATGGTGATGACCGGTGTCGGTTCGGGGGGGACTTCGGATTTCCTGTCATTTGACCGGGGAACGAACTTTTCAAACCTCTGGGGATGAAATTTGAAAAAAATGATATCTGAATGGTGCCTCTAGCTGCTGGCACCATTCAGATATCCCCCCTCAAAGTCTAGGACGTCCATGGACGTCCTACCGGCGAGAAGGGGTTAAAGTAGGGGTCTCCAAACTTTTCAAGCAAGGGGCCAGTTTACTGTCCTTTAGGCTTCAGGGGGGGCTTGGCTGTGGCCAGTAGTGGTAGAAAATGCTCCAGTATCAGTGCCTTATCCTTGGTTTTAATGGGAGGAATAGCTCCATATTGATGGTGTCAGTAGGGGGAACGGTGCCCCAAGGGCCAGATAAAGGCAAGCAGAAGGCCACATCTGGCACCCGGGCCACAGTTTGGAGACCCTGTATTAAAGGCATTTTAAACCCTAATTTTTAAATTCTGCAGTTCCCCCGCCGGAGCTCTTGGCAACTCCTCTTCTGTCAAAGAAGGGAAACAATACACAACAGGGGTATACCCTGTGGAAGCACTGCACTCACCCCAACCCCCCCCTCCGTAAAATATTTCTATACTCTAGACATGTGCGGTTTGTTTCGTTCAGAATAAATATTCAGACAAAGAAAGGAGAAATTCATCCGAATTTTCAAATATCGAATTGAAAGTTGACTTGAATTTTTCATCGAATTCGAATTGTAAACATATTGTTGAAGTGAAAGAATGTGCGTGTTATTAGTACCATTTCAAAATAATGCTGTTTTTGTTAAGCCAAAGGGGATTTAAAGAGTCGTAATCATTTGATGAAAATTTTTCTTTTGTTTGCTCACTTTGCAAGTGTGAAATTGATAAAAAGGATAAGTAAGATATGTAAGATACTACTTTAATTAAATTAAATAGAACTCTTCGCATATTTTGAATAAACATATTATCAATACAAACAAGATCAATGGGTATAAATAACAATGAGATGCTTGGTTACTCGTCTGCCGCTTTCAAATCGAAAAGAAAATCAAACATTTTCGATTTGAAGAAAATTTTAAAAATACATAGAACGAATTACGAATACGAATTCTGAATTACAAATTGAACTAATCAACTGAATTTAACAAAACAAAATTTCCTGGAGATCATCATGTCAGCCTATGTATGGGTCAGGTCCTCCCCTCTGTCCCCCATAGGACAACCCACTAAATGAATTAAAGGAGGGCCTCCCTATACCCCTACGTTCCTTTTTTGTCCTCGCTCTGGAGACAACACCACTATGATCCTACTATGAAATGATAAGTATTGAAGATTCCTACCTCTCCTGCCTGGTTTAGCCTCACCAGGTGGAGGGCTCCTGGACAGAGGTAAACCCTCTCCTGTAGGAGCATCCTGGTGCCTGGGCAAGTCCATGCAACCTGAATGGTGTGTTAGATCTGTTATTAGCAGGGGGAATAGCGTGGTTCTGCTCTCTCTGTACAGGCTAATTTTTCCTTTTTTTGTCTGTAATGCATCTTCCTTTGTGAAGTGATGTTTCTCTAGATTGTACAGATCCCAATATGGCAGCTGGGATGTCTGAGTTCCACAGCAGCTTGCGGTGGAATGTGGGCACCTGGCTGTCTGCATGTTGGTTATTGGGGTGGGGGACTGGCCTTGCACTGTGCAGTTCTTGCTCGGCTTTCCTTTATGTTACCAAAACCATGCAGTGTGAGATCAAACATAAGCTATGTAATTTGTGTGCTATCAGGCACACCCTTGCACTGCATGGTGGAAGGTGGATCTGGGAGAGGTTGGAGAGTTGTGTAGTGTATGGCCAGCCTCACTCTACTTTTGTACTTTTGGAAAGAAAAAAAAAATCTGTTCTAGCTATAGGTAAGCTATGCACTTTGCTAAATATTATTGTGATCCTGCCTTTTTTCTGTCTTGAACAGGCTTTTTTATACTTGTCCTGCTTCTGGCATAGTTGAGTTGTTTAAGCACCTGGTACTAATGTCAGATCTAAGATTCTACTCTGTCGGCCACCCTTTAGCTGTGGTTAACCCCTTAGAAGGTTATTGCCAAACAAGCTAATTCCAATTCCATAAAATTTGTTTTGAACTGCCTTATTAAGCGGCAGGGCTATCATTTGAAGTAGATGAGTTACTTTTGATATATTCAATTTCCAAATGACTCTTGCTTAGTATCCTGTTTATCAGATATAAGTGAGGTCAAGAAGTCCTTGTGCAGTAAGTCTATGTATGGTTATCTTGTCTTCCTGCCAGCTTGCTGCAAAGCCATTTGCTTATATTGGTAAGCCATGAGCATCAACTCTTCCTGGTAGCCAGTCATTGCTAAGGAGGTAAGGGGCACCATCCAAGTAAGTTTTCTTTCAGGTGTATGAGAAATTAACTATGGGCTTTTTACCATTTAGTCCCTCCAGTTGGCAGGCATCAAGCACGGCCTTAAGCTGGTCCTGTGCCACTCATGCCTTGGCAAGCAAAGCACTGTATGTTTCTTGACGACACCTATATATCTTGGGTTACGTTTCCACTGGTGTGATTCCAAAGTTGCATCAAAGTGATGAAGGTACCTTTTCAAAGTCGCATAGATGGGAATCGGTGCCATTGAGATCAATGTATTGTTACCTGTCGTGCGACTTTGTGTCCAAGGTCGCATGACAAGTCGCACTAGTGGAAACGGAGCCTAAAGGGGTTGTTTTCACTCACACTGTGGGAAAATCAACTTTCTCCAGACTCTTCCAAGAGAGGATACACATGAATGTGATGTATGAAGCCTGTTGGTTCAAGCAGACAAGGATAAGGAAGGCAACACTTAACAGGCTGTGACATTTGTTTAAGCACATGGTCTATACACTCTAGAGGAGTGTTTTCAATCGCTCTGTGAAGAGGTTACCTGTTCCGACATTGAACAGTCTCCAAGCCTTTTTTCCAGGCAAATCAATTCTATTCAGGTGCTTACTAATAGCGATTAAGGATGAACATGACTGCAAGAATACAGCTTTGTTCAAGCAACCAAGGATAAAGACGATGGCAATTAACAGGTTGTGACTTTCATTAAGCCTGTGGTCAATACACTCTAAGGAATGTGTCCACTGGCCTAATGAGGGGTTGCCTATTCTGGCAATATGCAGTCTCGGGGGCTTCCCAGGCAAACAGTCAGCTTCAATCTCATCAAAGAGAAGATACGAATGAACGTGACTATGAATCCTGCTGCTTCAAGCAGTCAAGGACAAAGATATCAACACCGAATAGGTTGTCACATGCATTAAACATGTGAGCAATACACTCTAAAGAAGTGGTTTCCACTCACACTGGGCAAATCAATCTTTCTAGACTCTTCCAAGAGAAGATGCAGATGGAATAGAACTGTGTGAATCCTGTTGGTTGAAGCAAGCAAAGACAAGATGATGACGCCTAACAGGTTGTCACATTCAGTAAACATGTAAATACACTCTAAAGGAGTTGTTTCCACTCACCCGGAAAGGGACCGGGTCCAGGAAATTGGCACATGTCTCCTACCTAGCCTGAATAAACTTTGGGCTATCCATCCTGTTCCACTGGGATGTGATCCCTGTGCTCATATGCTAAATGCGTCATCTATCAGGGAGCCCCTCTACTGGTCTCTGGGGAGGCATATGAGTATAAATCACTCTCAATGTAGAAGCAGTGCAATATCATGGTTGGAGTGGACATTTTCCTTATTACTGGTTTACTGAGCTTCTGTACTGAGGAAGCACTGCGCTGCTGCTTAATAGTCATTGAACAAGCTCAATGTTTTTGCTTGCCTTCTTTTTCTGCAGGAAAGCAAATGTCAACCCCGAATAAAGACCAGCGCTACTAAATAAGGTAGAGGACTGTACCCATCTGCTTCCCAGGAAAGGCAGCCCTCTTCAGGCTCTGCCAAGATGTGCGTGAACATGACTTTATGAATCCTGCTTTGCTCAGACAGTCGGGGATTAAGATGATGATAGACACAATTGTCACAATTCATTAAGCATGAGATCAAGACACTCTAAAAGAGCTGTTTGGACTCGCTTTGTGCAAGGGTCATCTATTCTGGCAAGGTCCAGTTTTCCTTCTGAAGCCAGTAACTGGACTCAATAGCTTTCTCAGGCCCACCAACCTTCAGACTCTTCCAAAGAAGAATATATGTAGGAGGATGACCTATGTCTGCTTTTTAATTTCTCCTTTCTAAGGCTGATGAGATTCATTTTAGATGGAATGCAGTGGAAATAAGTTAAGGGGCTTCTGAATCATCGGATGAGGGCCCTGGAGATGCTATAAAGCTTTGGTTGGTTGCTCATCTTCAGCAGGAGCCAGCTAGTTCCCTCACCAATGTTGTTTCTGGGTGTCTCAAATGACAGTGGGGAAAGTATTCCTTCCACAGAAGAAGATGCTCCTCTTGATCTTGATGGTCTGAAGACAAGTCGTTTGATATCAGCAAGGCATTGTATGAGGGTATTGATGAATGCAGCAGTCCCCACAGTGGCCTGGGCTCGATGGCATCTCAACCACTTTAAGCTCCAACAGTTGGTCAAGCCCACTGTGAGAACCAGTTTGCTCAAGGAAGATTGAAGGGAGCAATTCCTCGTTCTAGAGTTGATGGCAGCACAGGAGGCATTACTGATCTTTGCACCATTATTTCAAGACCATTGTGAGGATTCAGACAGTAGCATGTGTCGAATCAGGGAGGAAAGCAGCCTTAGGCAGATTGCGGCACACATCCTTTGGTTGCAGGAGTGCAATCTGTTGTCCCTGTCAGTCTCTTACCTTCCCAGGGTGGAGAATATGTGAACAGACACTTTTTGAGCACACGCTTTCTGGATCTAAACAAATGGATGTTTCCTATAACTGTTTGCTCAGTGGGGCACCCTGTATATGGATTTAATGGCATCTCCTGTCAGTGCTCAGCTGGTAGTGTTCTTCTCCTGGTTCTTCCATCTGAGAGCCAGGGGTCATGATGCTCTGTCCCAGCGCTAGATTTTCTGGCCTGTATACTTTTTTTCTCAAACTTCCCTAATCCTGAACATGATCCATTCATTGTTTCCACTATTGAGGCAGTTGATAGCTCTTTTTAAACGAGAATTGCGCAACACTCTGTGATAAATAGAACCATATATAAAATGTGTACTAATTAATCGGTAAATCAATACAAATCAAAAACATTGAAAATCAAACATCATAATTGTGAGATTACAAAAATTAGTGTGTAAGAATAAACTGAAAAAATTGCTACCACCGCTTAAGGTATAAAACAAATGTCCTTGAATATTAACCAAAAATCCAAAGTTCAAAAAGAAAAATGAATTCCAAAAAGAAGAGGGGAGAGACTTCCACCAGGTGTGCGGGATAAAGGAGCATCGGTGTCACCCCACACTCTGATTTGTTCAACTCTTACCAGAGATATCAGTGTACTTGAGTTGTACACAGAGTATCACAGCGCCCAAGAAGCTACGATGTATAAAGGGTAAGGGTGTCACTCCATCCTCAGATGTCCTGTTGGACTCGTAGCCATCATGTAAAGATAATAGACGCCAAATAGTGAAGTATTGCGTGGTAATAGAAAACAACATAGGCCAACTGGCTACTCACATTTGCACAGAAGGATACGCTCAATAGTCAAAAAACGCCGGCTCAGGATGTGTGCAGCCCGTGCTATCTCAGTCACGTGGGTCGTGTGCTCGTCAATACGTAGGACCGCCCGACATGTTTCGTCATAAATGACGTTATCAAGGGCACGGGCTATGTATTGACGTGCCGCTATAAATAGGAGACTCAAAGCCAAGCCTCGTTCTCAACCGACGGCCATCTTTATGGGCCATCGAGGTACTTGGTCTGATATATACAACCAAGCCTCGTTTTCATTTAATCACATTCGGCTGACAGCGAGGCTAGGACGGGACAGCAAATGAAGTTGTCATCATCGCTCGGCAATCATGATAGTGCCTATCAAGCCAATAATAACAACCATCACTAGCCTGGAGGCACCTCATGCACAAATTAAAAATATACTTTGTTGATAGCTCTGCTGATGGCACTTCAGAGATCTTTGGTACTCGGACAGCATGCCTCATCCCAATATGGCTCAATTAGACAGCCTGCTTATTTTTAGGAAGCCGGCTAGCCCAGGTGGGCATAGCAGAAGAGGTCCAGTGGAAGCTGCTTGAATCTTGGAAGATATCCTTGAATGCTACGTACTATAGCATGTGGAAAAGATCTTTGGTGTGGCAGTGATTATTCAATTCAATCCTGAGTCTTCCTCTCGTATTGAGGTCTTGGCGATCTTGCAATCGGCCCTAGACAAAGGGCTTGGCTGCAGTTCGGTCCAGTTGTTGACCGTTTCAGCTCTAACGGTTCATTGTGTAGAAGATCAGGTTTCATACAAGCAACCTTATAGCTAAATCAACAACGAGTCATGTCTCGGAAAAAATCCAAGCTTTCTTTGGATTGGTCAAGAGTGGACACAATTTTTAGGTCATTTTTTCAATGTATCTGTAGAGAACGCTGAATTTCAAGCTGGCAAATAACTGGTTATCTATCAGCAAGTCCTAAAATTGATAAAATAGAGAAACCACAAACTTAAATAACATAAGTTATTGCATAATAACAATATACAGTTTCAAACATTAAGCATATGATTGACTATTAGTTCAACATGAGTCCAACAGTATAACCCCAAAGTGATATGGCTGGGAAATGTTCACTGAATTTCAGTCCAACCAACCTAATATTTTTATGGGTTAAATTGGCGAGTGTCCGATGCTGTGTATAGTGCGCTGGATAGGGATTTTCCTATAATAGTGATCCTTCACCAATACACCACGTGTGCTGCAACCCCTGTTTATGGGCTGTTAAAAAAAAATACCCAAACGCCCAAAAACGATCGTTTAACAGCTACAGTGTGCATGGAACCTAAGAATTGAAAATGGTGTATAGTTGAATATTAAATAGTAGAGCGGATAGCCCAGGGTTCTAACAATAATAAACTACAATGAGTGAGGAGGTGCTGCTTTAAGGCCATGCATGTGAGCACTGCAAAGCCATGGAGATACAAAGAGAGAGGGAGAAAATTGCACAAGCCATAGTGTAGTAGATGTTAGAAGAGTTTATTAAAAAAGTAAATATGCTCACAAGATTAGTAAATGTGTGCTAGAGCGAGACGGGCTGCCAGGTGCCTTGCCCGGATATATGCACAACCAAGACCAACAATCCCTGCCTTGGCCACCGGTAAGGGAGAAAGGTACACTGCTGTAGGGGCCAACAGAGAGCGGAAACTGGAACAGGAAGCCGCCTGATGTCACTGGCCTGCACAGGATATCTGACAGGGATGTGTTTCAAAGCAATTCCGCTTCTTCCTCAGCCTGTCTGGTCAAGGTTACCCACTAGGGTATATGCAAACAAAATGGGGCAAGTCCAGGGCTGCTCCTGCACTGCTCACCTGAGAAAAGAAAGAGAACCATCGGGAGTCAGGAGTGAGTGCTGAGCTGCCTTGAACAATAAATTAAGAATTACATATCTGAAATCCCTCAGAACATTTTAATAACAGAAAACAAGAAGGCAAAACAGTAGTAAACCATATAGATCTTGCTATGGGGGCATACTCCCAGGCTTGCTCCTGAGCTGGACTATATGTGTCGGTAGACAGATACAGCATGGCTCAGCCTGCTGCTCACTCCCTCTTTGTGGAATTTGATTGACAGCTGCAGGAGCCAATGTTTTCGGCTCCTGCCTCTGCGCCTGTGAGGGAGAGAGAGAGCAGTGATACTGTTTTCAGCCACAGCGCTAGTTCAAAAGAGGAGCAATGTTTCAACGCATGCCTTTGCTGTTGTGACGGCACGACTGGATACAGTGAACTTCTTTGTTTTTTAGCACAGTATGAGCGCAGTTTGGAGCTCTTTTTATACATATGTTTTTTTAAACGTAATAAATTCCCTTTTTTCTACAACGGAATCATGCTAGGAGTCCCCATTATTGTTTTTAAGTCTATGAGACCCGAACATAAAAAATATTTTTTTAAAGGCTTATATGAAATGTTGTTGCCCTAAAAAGTGTATGGGGACCTGGGTCCTACCCTAGGGGACATGTATCAATGAAAAAAAAAGTTTTTCAATCGATCGTTTTTTCAGGAGCAGGGATTTTAATAATGCTTAAAGTGAAAGAAAAAAAAAGAAAAATTCCTTTAAATATTGTGCCTGGGGGGTGTCTTCAGTCTGTGTGTAAAAGGGCACATCTCTGTGAGGTGTAGAACATAGCTAGAGCAAAATTACATAGGAAAAATTGTCATTTAAAATTGTGGCTGTAATGTATTGCCGGTTCCCGGCAATATACAAAAAATCGCTGAAAAAAAGTGCGTGGGGTTCCCCCCCCCCAGTCCAAACCAGGCTCTTTGGGTCGGTTAAAAAAAATTGACGTGAGGTTCCCCCTAAAATCCAAACCAGACCCTTATCCGAGCATGCAGCCCTGGCCCCCCTCCTGAACCGTACCAGGCTACATGCCCTCAACATGGGGAGTATGGGTGCTTTGGGGGAGGGGGGGGCTCTGCCAATGTTGATGGAGACAAGAGCCTCTTCCCCCACAAGCCTGGCCAGTGCTTGTGGGGGTCTGCGGGCAGGGGGGCTTATTGGAATCTGGAAGCCCCCTTTAGTAAGGGGGCCCCCAGATCCCGGTCCCCCCCATGTGAATAGGTTTGGGGTACATTGTCCTTTATTTTGTAAAATAGATCTTTCTTCCCCATCTTCTCCTGGCCCGGTCCTTCTTCTGGTCTTCTTCTTCCTTTAGTCTTCTTGCTTCCTCTCTGTCTTCAATCTTCAATCTTCATCTTCATCTTCTTTCTTCTTTCACTGCCGATGCTCTCTCCGCTGCTGCAGTCCGGCCCCTGCACGTCTCGCAGAATGGGCAGTCTTCACAATGACAGTTCTTTTATAAGAAGGGATGGGGCCACCTGGTGACATAAATGGGTGACCCGCCCCCTCTGACATCACATGACGTCAGAAGGGGGTGGGTTCACTCAGTTACATCACTGAGTGGTCCCGCCCCTTTCTTATAAAAGTACTGTCATTGTGAAGACCGGCCCCATTCTGCGAGACGCACAGGGGCCGGACTGCAGCAGCAGAGAGAGTGGCGCACTGTCATCGCTCATCCCCACCCCCTCCTGCCAAGCGTGCTCAGATAAGGGTCTGGTTTGGATTTTGGGGGGCCCCATGCCATTTTCTTTGCTGCGCGAGCTCGTGGTTACGGTGACGCTTTACATTTTTTTTTACATTTTTTAATTTATTTAATTTATTTTTTTTAACAAAAAAAAAAAAAAATCTGATCACTTTTATTACTATCACAAGGAATGTAAACATCGCTGGTGATAGTAATATATGGTGACAGGTACTCTTTATGGAGAGAAGGGGGGTCCCCCCATCCCTCCTTTGCACTTCACAGTATTCAGATTGCAAAAAACGGCGATTCTGAATACTGTAATTTTTTTCTCGAAACCAGCGCTGTTTGCCGCCTAGTAAACCAGAAGTGACGTTGTGACATTGCTTCCGGAAATGTACGAAAGAGTCCCGATTGAAGCCGATTCCGGCTTCCACACAGCGGTCAGAAGTGTCGGATCGGAGCTCTGGTCTCCTAGTGGGATGGGAGACCGGAGAAAAGCGGTGGACGGTGGCAGGGGGGGGGGGGGGGTGGCCCCTTCCGCTCCCTGGGATAAAGGCTGAGCGGCTTCTGAGCCGGACGGCCATTATCACTGGATAGCCGGCCGCCTGCTCTAAAAAACAGTACCAGGGTATAGCTTGTAGCTGCCTGTAGTGTGGCATGGATTGAGGCTGCTGTGCAGTGATTGGCTAAAGGCACCCTGCCTTTAGCCACTCAAAGCTCTCACAGCAGGCCGCCAGCTGATTGGCCAAAGCATGCAGGTCATGTGCATGCTTTGGCGAATCAGCGGGCGGCATTCTGCTGCCATTTGAATGCATTATGGGGCGCGCAAAGTTGTCGCCTTAGCCCCATAATGTTCGGATTTCCCCGAAACAAACAAACAAAAAATGTTCTGGCCGAACTCACGTTCAACCACAACATGGAGCTCATCCCTACTGGTAAGTACGGGACCTGGAGGGGAGCACGAATGATCTTCACAACTCTGCACAGCATATGGTATACAATGCACAGGGGCATTTGACTGATTCTTTCACCACCCTTTAAGGGAACCCCTGTGACGCTCTCATTTTTTTAATCTCTGATGGTTGTGCCTGGATTTTGTTAGGATGATCCTTTACTTTTATTTTCATCTAAAGATCTAACGTATTTGGATTTATAAACGCTTGCTGAAACTGGTTTTATTTATTCCAATTTAAAGGAGAACACACCATCAAATAATTTTATTAAGTTTATTGATTACTGTTTTTCATGTATTCTTATTTAAAGGAGAACACACATTTTTGTTAATGTATTGATTGAAGATGTTTGATCAGCTTTGGACAATATTTAATATTTATTACTTTGTGGAAAGAAATACACACATATTAGGATCCATATATATGCATTTTTTATTGGACACAGAGCACTTTATTTTCAAATTTTGCAATTTTTTTTGCTCATATTAGATGCACTTTTTAATAATATGTACTTTAATCACTGAGACACATATAGGCAGCGCCATATTCCCTCTTTTCGTTATACCAAAAGAGGAGCAAGCTAAGTATTGGGGAAGGGGGGGGCTGTTAATTGCTCCTTTGCCTTGCCGCATCCTATCGAGCCATCCTTGAATGCAGGGACTAGAGTTTAGACTACTTACACTGTGTGCATTAGGGATAAGCTTAAGGGATTACCTTTACTGTTCCAACATGTGCCCAAACAATCACCTATTTGGCAGGAGCCGAACGTCATGTATAGTTTCATACTGTCAATGGATGTTAATGATGCTGGCAGGTGCAATCATGTTCTGGATTCTGATAAGTTCCTTCTGTCTGCACCTCCACAACCACTTAGCCAGGGTTTTGAGGAAGAGGCTCCTGTTCTAATCAATATGGGTCCCATGCTCTATATTGAGGGAATGTGACCTGGTATGGTTCAGGAGGTTTATGTTTTACTGGCATATCAGGCTGTGTGTTCTGATGAAGGGTTTGGTATGTAAATTATGGGGGAAGAGCACACATTTTTTGTCTGTTGGAAAAATTCACATGGATGACATCTTTAGCGCTATTGCAATTGCAGACATTTATAATGTCAGTATTTGCACTGTGTTACTAAGGCTAAGCACCATACCCAACCCACTATTCAAATCCTTCTTAATCAAGAGCACCCTTATTGACCATTGAAGGCAGGCAGGGCTTAGTTCTGGGGAGAAGTTTATTCTTAATGTCATGGAAACATAAAGTGAACAAATGAACAAAAGAGATTATTACAAGGAATGGAGAGTATTATAGAGTGCTCTAAAGCAGGGGTCTCCAACCCCCGGGCCATGGCCCGTCAGATGTTGAGCCACACTGCTACTGGGAGGAGAGAGGCTGCTTGTTTAAATAGCAGCTCTCGCTATGTTAGATCCTATGAGTCGGGTCACCTCTTGTGAGATTAGTGCATCAGTGTAGCTTTAGATTCTCATAGGAGGGAAACCCTATTGTCAACTACGCATGTGCTGATTGTAGGGTTCCCTCCTTGAGAATCTAATGCCAGCTGCCTGCAGATCTGACTGAGTCAGTAGCTCTGGGGAGAGGCTGGGGGGGGAGGCTGCATAGCCATACATTGAGAGGTTTCCCTACAAAGACAAAACTGCATCTGCTGGCAAGCTATGGGTGGCAAATTACATGCTGCATTTGGTGGCACTTGATGGTGGCAAGTGATATACTGCATCAAGTGGCAGCCTGCACCTGGTGGCAGGCGATGGTGGCAAGCAGGGGAGGGCTGGCAGACTTAGGTCTGGGGGGCAAGTCCAGTCAAGTGGCCCATTGAACCATCGCATCAGCTTACCATCCATGCCCACCTGGTTTTAGAACGGATATTGATGTTATGAAGCAAGACAAATATGATACAATGTGGTAATATAATTTAATGTTAATAGCAACAAAGGAGGAGTAACAAAAATAATGCATCAATGCAGCTCATCAGTGCCCACCAATGCAGCCTTACACAGAGCGGGGATCTCCCGATTACCTGGCGCTGCCGCTGTCATATGAAGTCCCGCCTCCTGGATCGCCTCCTATGATAGACATCACCAGTGTGCTGTCTATTATAGAAGCTGGTCCAGGAGGTAGGACTTTGTAAGCGGGAGATCCCTGCTCTGTGTAATCCGGCGGTGCCCCCCCCCCCCGAGGCAGCCCAATGGACCCAGCGGGATCCATGGTAGGGCCGGCCCTGGGCGCCCCCCCTTTGCCTGCAGTTAGTTGGTTGCTGCGCCCCTGGCCCCTACTTCCTTCCTCCACATGAAGAAAAAAGTGAGAGCGGACAGCGGCCGTCGGCCATTTTGAACGTAAGTTAGGGTGGCCTGGGGGGCAATTGCCACCCTGCCCCCCCAGCTTAGCCCTTCCCTGGTGGCAAGTGACATGATCAAGGCTCCCACTGATTCTGCATTATGATGAGTTGAACTATTTCATTATATATTACAGTTGTAGTCATAGAAATAATGCAAACAATGTCAAGCATGGAGTTGGGATGATTGAAGTGCTAACACCAACCATTCGCTCGACAAATTGTCGGATCCCGAACTCCACCCCCCCCCCCCCCGGTCCTTGCCCCACAATTTTCTTCCACAAAACCGGTTCCTTATGCCAAAAAGGTTGGGGACCACTGCTCTAAAGTATAAACCCAACCACCAAAAGCTGATTGTCATGTCTAATAATAGTAACCACTATCATGCATGACAGTTTCCTGCTGTCAATGGTTGTTAAGGATGCTGGCAGGTGCAAGCATGTTGCACAATATAATATTGATATAAAAGCACACACACAGGTTGAACTTGGTGGACTTTTTTCAACCTCACAAACTATGTAACTATGTTCTATATTCTGATACCTCCCCTCTAAATCCCAAAAGCCTCTGTGTCAGGGTTGCGGAGAAGAGACTCTTGTTCTCATCAACATAGCTCCCACCTTATGCTGAGGGCATATGACCTGCTATGGTTCAGGAGGTTTATTGTTGACTGGCCTACCAGGCTGCATGTTCAGATTAAGGGTTTGGTATGTATTAGGGGAGGGGGTAAAGGATGTACATTTTTAGCTGCTGGACATGTGAGCTTAATCTGAGTATGGAGTACACATGACATTTCTCCATGCCCCCCAAAATTGCAGTTCCTGAGCAACTAGATGTTAGGCTACAGTGCTGTCACATGGATGACACCTTTAGAGTTATTGCATTTACAGACATTTACAATGTCAGTATTTGCACTGTGTTACAAGGGCTAAGCACCATACCCAACCCACCATTCAACTCCCTCATTCCTTCAATTGAGAACACCCTTATTAGCCACTAAAGGTAGGCAAGGCTTAGTTCTGAGGAGAGGTTTATTCCTACTGTCAGGGAAGTTTAGCCTTTAGTAAAAAAAGAAAGTGAACAAAAGAGTGTATTTTGGACAATAGTAATAGCACACACATTGGGATGCTTGTTCACAGATAGGATTTTTAAACTAAATCCATCATTCTGACCATATTAGTGTATAACATAAAGCATGGCCACAAGCATTATGTAGCTCTAAGGTCAAAGCTACAAAATGCTCAACATTAAAGAAATGTTTTAAACAGTACCTGTACCTGTTCACATCTGCACTAAGATGCCTGTTGCTTGAAAAAGTGCAGGAACCTCTTTTCAGGCAGATTTGGGTGTTTTTGGCCCCACAGACTTTAATGGAAGTGTCTGGAAAAACATGTCATGAACATCTTTTAAGTGCCCCTATAATAAAAGTCTCTGGGGCCAAAAATGTGTGTGTGTGTGTGGGGGGGGTCCCATCCCAGAGAAACTCCTGTGCAGCCCATCACTCTAAAATATTAAAAAAAAACACAAAAAGCCTTTAAAACCACCTGAATATGCTATGCTCAAGAGTGGAACATTGCCTTAATCTTTTTAAATTTAGAGCTTTCATTAAAATAATATCTACCAACCCTGCAATGAAGGTCCATGTTTGGGCATTTTGTATTATATGGTGACAATCACTGTCTGTCCATTAGGGATGCACGGGCACGGCCCCCCCATCCATGCACCTGTCCCCCCCCTGATCTACATGCAGGGCGCCGGACGCATGGTTTCCAATCTGGGGGTTTGAAGCATGTAATTAGAGCCAGAGGCTCTAATAGGCTTCAAAAAAGGGTGGGCTTGGGGCGCAGAACACTGCACCCCAAGCCCGCCCAGTTGTTTGACAATGGCTAATGAATATTCACTATTATAACACCAATTCTCTTCCTCCCGGCCAACCGACTGACCAGGGGTGGGGGTTTGGCAGCTGGTGAATTGTTTGTGGCCCCCCCCCCCAACAAAAAAAACACCAGCCGCCACTGTTGACAATGCTCTGTCTTTGTTTTCCAATTGCTTACCTGTATGGTCACTCTGTCACATTTATTTCCAGTGGAGTCTGCAAAATAGCTATATAAGTGCATGCATATAGAGAAAATGTGGCTGCCAAGCTGCTGAAGGAGGTCAACAACAAGACAACAGCAATAAGAGTTAACAAAAGATGAAAATGTTTTTTTCTTAAAAAAAAAAAAGAAAAAACTGAGGGAAAAGATGTTTGACACCCAGGGGTTGATTTACTAAAACCGGAGAGTACAAAATCTGGTGCAGCTGTGCATGGAAGCCAATCAGATTTTAACTTTAGCTTGTTCAATTAAGCCTGGAAGGTGATTGGTTTCTATGCAGAGCTGCACCAGATTTTGCACTCTTCAGTTTCGCTAAATCAACTCCAAAGGGGTACTAAATGCCATCCAGTTAGGGTTAACATCTACATTATGTACCATCCATGCTGACTGCATGTTGTTAATTTTACCTGCGATGTAAATATGAACGCCACTGTCAGCACTTTGAGCTCAACAAGTAAATATGCTTGTTCATGTTTAATATAATACATATTAGCAGTATAGTAACAATTCACACATGCTTCTGTTTATTATGTATCTAAGTGTATTGTGTATGTATGTAGTATACTATGGACACGGTCAGTTTTCAGTAAACGTTCTGTAACCTTCTAACATATTCATATAAATATTCATATCCTCTTCATATAATGGAAATTCTACTATCACGAAATGAGAACAGATAGCACTACTCTAACATATCCTTTCCCAAGTAAAATATAAATAAGTGAACAGAGTGAGATGAAGATCACATCAATGTATTCAGGATTAGTCACACAATCTTGGCGAGTCCAATGGCCTCCATCTGCAAATAAGCCATATTTCTGTGCTGCACTTTCATGACAGACAGTTCAGTGTGCACGGAAGTGAACCCTGGCGAGTTGTGTTGCTCTGGCTACAGCTGTTGCTTAAAGCAAAGTGAATCATAATTTAAAAGCAATGAGTTCAGCTGATACAAATGAGTTTCCTGGATCATGTCCTTTCCAACTGCTGGAATATTGCTTTGATGATTTCATTTATACATCATTTAGATAAGATTATTTACATTGGACTTTACTCAGGCTGAGTTAATGTATTCTCCTGCAAATAAATGGATCCATTTGAACTGCAGTGAAGTGCTGAAAATGATCATTTTTAAGACTTTTCTCTGAACAGGGTGTGGACTACATGCATTCATAGAGGTAAGAAAGAATTTGACTCCACTGGCACATTATGAATATGCTGTCCATGAATGCATGTGCCTGACTAGTGAAGACATTTCCAATGCTGACCTAATCTTTGGAAAAAACAGCAATCATTCAAATACACCCATTCTGGACATTTGATTGAGGCTGGGTTCACACTATGCGACACAAAAACGGTCAGACTTTTGATCCTACTTTGCCCTGCAACATTGGTCCTAACTTTGTCCTACTTTGGTCCTACTTCCATCCGACTTGAGTGAACAAGATAGGATTTTGCTCCGACTCTGAGATAGTGACTTGTCCTTTGACCATTAAAAACAATCCCAGTGTGAGATAAATTCCTTTTACTGCTGTTGTAATCACCAGGTTGGATGTCACAAGTCGAATGGTTAGGACAATGATCCGACTTTGATCCTACTTCAATGATATTCAATGGGCTGAAGTAGGACCAAAGTCGGACCAAAGTAGTACAGGAACCTTTTTCAAGTAAGTTTAACGCCATTTACTTCTGTGTGCGTTACTGCCAGTTTAACACCATATAGTTCTAACTGCATTATTTCCAGTTTAACGCTATTTACGAAAGGACCCAAGAATACGTGGCATAAAAGAGAATGACCATTACTGGATGGCAATCCTCCTTGAAAACCCTTATAAGGGGAAGGTCTCGGAACTCATCCCGTCCCCACAGAGAATGCAGAAGATAAAATCTCTTGAGGACATGTTAAAGAGGATTTTATTGACCGTTTTTCCGGCTCCAGTAGGTTACAGTGTCGTGGAAAACAATCTTTTGAGTCTTCTGTTGGTCAAGAGAGGAGAGTTGGAGAAGGTGTCCGCCTCAGTGAGGCATTTTGTAATTTCTTTTAGTCCTGGCCACCCAGGCCTGTCAGCTTCTACATCCCATTGGCAGCATCTGCATCACATGGTGGACGATTACCTCGGGGCCAAAACAGAGATGGAGAGCTTTCCAGCTGATGATCCGCTGGCTTACTGGGCCAGAACTTGCCCAGTATGCTATTGAGTTGTTGGGCTGCCCTGCATCCAGTGTGCTTTCAGAACGGGCATTCAGTGCTGCAGGAGGTTTTGTGACTGATCATAGAACGCGTCTGACCACAGGCTTCGTGGACCGTTTGACTTTCATAAAAATGAATCGGTCATGGATTACCAGCTATAAAGCCCCTGATGCCGATGTCACCGATTGGGTTTTTTGGGATGTGGAATCTCTGCAGGTCTTCGAGGCGGGTCATTCGGTCGCCTAGTAGTCGACCTTTCGAGAGGTAGAGACAAAACCGGGGCTCCATTAGCAGGTGGTACACTACGTCTACGACGGTTACCCTACATCTTCGACTGTCCGGACCCACCGGTCCTGATTTTCTTTAATGTTTTACGGAGTGACTCCGCCTGTGGAAGAGGTTGAGAGGAGAGAACTGGTTGTCTTCTGAGTTTTCT
>BLSH010111221.1:8353-23579 GCA_018402905.1 Glandirana rugosa | reverse complement strand
ATGGACTATTTTCCTGACGACCATTAACACCATGAAGACCCTGATACCACTCGCCTTGACGATACGAACTCCCCTCCTCCCTCCTAGTCCACTACCCATTAAATGGTTTGGACTTACGTCTCCAAGGATAAGTCGGTCAATTACACAGTAGACAGGGTCAATCTTTGATACGATTCCGACACAGCCCTGTTTTAGTACGACGACCTCCTTTCCACGGTCGACACCCTGAAAGTGGATTGCGTGTCGGTTGTCATACTTGCACATATACCCCCGGTCAGCGTGACCTTCCCCGAACAGGGGTTTCAACAGAGCGCTGTGGGAGGACGTCAATAGACGTCCTCCCAGAATTAAGCAACCGCTCTGTAGACGTCATTTGTCTATAGAGCGGTTGTTAAGCGGTTAAAGGTGGTCGCGAGACAACTTTGGGGACAAGCCCCTTCCAGTGCGACTGGCCCCCATATACACGTTCATACTGTTGGCTGTGCGTTAGGTGAAAGTCCCACAGCTGGCACCTTTCCTCCAGCAGCATGATTTTGTCCCGACACAGCCTTAGCATAGTTTCTAACTGGGACAGATGACACATTAACTGGCTGAATAGGAACCTCTGCATTCAGGTTTGGTAAATTACCCATCACCTGATCCTCCCTCCTCCCCTCAAGCATAGCAGTTCCGCTCACCATAGTCCCAGAAGTACCACAATTACCAGCAGTCCTTTTATCAGGTAAAGTCCTCTGTTCATAGCACCAGCTGCTTCAGTGTCCATGCGGCATTCCTGCTTTGAAGTCTTAGTGTCCGTGTGGGATTCCTGTTCCTTGTTGTCACAACCAGTGGGGACATTTTTGTTTGGATTCCCACCATCTCCTCCTGCATTCCTTGCCAATTGCAAGGATCCATTCACCAATACAGTCTCTTTGTCTGCAGCAGTAATAACCGGAATGGCATCCATACACTGAGAGCGATTCTAAACAGGCACTCCTTTACCGAGATCTTTATCTGATGAGTTGGTGCCACTCAAGGGAGATTCCATTTCTGTAATGGCCTGCAGCAAACCGCCATTTTCCTCAACCTCTTCCTGAGATGACCCAGGCTGCTGGGGAGGGAGGGGGGCAGATACTGACTCAGATGCGACAGATCCTGAGACAGGGGTAGTTCTGGGGCCACCATGTGAAGCCACTTCCTTACCCCCCATCCATACTGTCGCTGTTGCACTGGCATCCACCCTTTGGCTGGTACTGGCACATGCACTCTCCTTCATCTGTTGGAATCTCTCCTCATTCTCATACTTCTCCTTGAACATACCGCTGCTCTCCTTCAGAGAGGCGACCAACTTTTCCTGCTTTTTCAAAGCCTCCTCCAGAGACTTCAACTTGGAGTCTTTCCTCTTACTGCTCCCAGACTTACTGTGCAGAGATTTCTTTTTCCTGAAATCCGCCTTCAGGACCGCAAGCTTCTGTTCCTCCTTAGTAATGCGGCAAAGTCTGTTCACCAATCTATCCTGGAAGGCTGGTAAGGATTTTCCTTTCAAAAGGGCAAACCCAGGATCCATAGCATCTTGAGCACATGGTGTAGGCCTCAGTTCCTCTGGGGAGCCTCCACCTTTGTCTTCCCCAGCTTCATTCATGCTTGCTGGGGAAAAGCCTGCAGGAGAGGCTCCAGGCTTGATGTTTCTCCCAGGTGAGACCAAAGCAGAGTGGGACAGCACCTTGCAGAATAGCACCACTTGGTGGAGAGTGTAAGCTCCTCTGGTGTAGAGACTGATGTGACTGGCTCAGGGTTTCCTTATATGTCAGAGCTATATGTGTGCACAGTTTTGCACAAGTGATGCCTGCTATTGGCTAAGGAGAAGAAAATAGCATTCTAAGGCGTGCCACCGTCCTAAATTGAACAGAGCAAACAAATATGGGAAAACTCCATATACATAGGTGGACTTTACGGGCACACACAAGACCAATGGGATTTGTAAAACATCAAATTTATTCAATTGATAAAATACAAATTGTACAAAAGGATAAAAGAATCTCCATGAACCATGGAGCATGGAGGAATAAGAGTGACCCCAACAATAATGCGTGTAATGATCTTGCAGACATTATTGTTGGGGTCACTCTTATTCCTGGAGGACCTCCATGCTCCATGGTTCATGGAGATATTTTTATCCTTTTGTACAATTTGTATTTTATCAATTGAATAAATTTGATGTTTTATAAATCCCATTGATCTTGTGTGTGCCCATAAAGTCCACCTATGTATATGGAGTTTTCCCATATTTGTTTGCTCTGCTATTGGCTAAGTTATTAAAGACCCAAGCTGTGACCTTCCTTGTAAATATTACGATTGTATAATTTTTAAGACAATATCCTAAGGAAGGTCCTAAAAGCTTGCATGTTTAATAAACTCAACCTTGGCCAATAAAGAGGATCACTGTAATCAGACCTCCAGCCTTCCCTTCACTTTAATTGTCTGCTCTTATTTCACTGCATACTGTGAGCTTCCCATAGTGTGCATTAGAAGCTGCAGCAAGTCAGAGGGAGCCCGTCTCATCTCTTGGCTGGAGGATGTCCAACATCATCTAGTTCTTTCCTTCCCAGCCTGACTTACACCTTTCATTCATTGGATTTCAGTTCTTTCAATCATGGAGGCTCAGCACCTGAGTGTTCCTTAGGTCAGTCTGTATGCAGATGCAGCCTGCCTAGGAATGCCCACTCCTCCAGCCTGACACCCACCCATCAAGGAATTTTGATATTTGCACAACTCCTCAGAAAGATCCATCCCACTGCTTCCATCAGGACTGAGGGCTTTTAAGAGGAGTACTGAGTCAGAGGGCTGGGATGTTTTCAGGAAGCTCTGTACTGCCCCCTGCTGGCCCCTCCGACCAACCATGATCCACCTGCATTGCATAGAAAAGTATAGTGTGTAAAATAAGTTATGTAATAAAAATGAAAAAGCTTTATTAAAAAATATCATTAGCAAGTTGATGAGGAGGGAAGCAAGGCACAATATGAACAGACTGAACTTCAGCTTTATCTCAAAATGTTTGTGCATTAAACTCTACATGGAGACCCAGGAAGGTGATAGACAGGGGAGGGCTGGGCCAGGGGGCAGGGTGGCAATTGCCCCCAAGGCCACCCTAACTTACATTCAAAATGGCCGACGGCCGCTGCCATCGCACACTTTTTTCTTCTTGTGGAGGAAGGAAGCAGGGGCCAGGGGTGCAGCCACCAACTAACTACAGGTAAAGGGGGGGAGGGCACCCAGGGCCGGCTGTGCTGATGGGCACTGGTGAGCCTGCATTGATGGGTACTGATCAGGTTGCATTTGATAGGCACTGGTGAGGCTGCATTGATGGGCACTGGGGAGGTTGCATTGATGGGCACTGATCAGGCTGCATTGATGGGCACTGATGAGGCTGCATTGGTGGGCACTGATGAGCTGCATTGATGCATTATTTTTGTTAAACCTCCTTTGTTTCTATTAACATTAAATTATGTTACCACGTTGTATCATATTTGTCGTGCTTCATAACATCAATATCCATTCTAAAACCAGGTGGGCATGGATGGTGAGCTGATTTGGTGGTTCAATGAGACACTTGACTGGACTTGCCCCCCAGGCCTAAGGCTGCCAGCCCTCCACTGGTGATAGACGAGAGAAATGGAGAGAATGAGGAGAAGAAGGAAGAAAGAAAGACTGACAGAGTGATGGGGGGGAGAGGAGGCCAGAAGAAATGGAGAAAGAAAGAACCATGTCCGTGTGATTAAATATGCAAATTGAATGTTGGGTTCCATCACTTTGGGGGGTCCTTGGAGAAATGGAGGGGGAAGTTGGTCTACAGCTCGGTGTGCTCTCCTCCTTCCTCCAACCTCCTGGAAAGGATCTTGCTCCAGAATTTGAACTTATCCTCCTTTAGCCGCGCAGATGCTTTCTGCTTCAAGTTAATTTCCAAATACCCTTCCTTTTTGTCATACAGAGGCCATTCCACCAGACCCGGTCCATTGGGGTTACTGCCAAGAATAAGAATTCACATTTTAATAAAGAGCATCATATTAAAGTGATTGTAAACCTAAAATGGTAAGATTTACCTATAGGTAAGTCTATAATAAGACTTACCTATAGGTACTGTAAATATCTCCTAAGTGTACTGCGCATCGGCACATATGCTGTTAAGAAACGGCCCTCCAAGCCGTTTCTTCACTAGCGAGTGCCGTGACTGCCGGCTCGCGGGAGTGATGTCACATGACTCCGGCCAGTCACAGAACTGGAGTCCGTGGCCCCGGAAGGAAGAGGGGCAGACATGGATGCAGCCTCGAGCAGGGACAGCGTGGGCTTCGTTTGCAGATAATTGTCACATAATGTGCTAGTATGCGATGCAAACTAGCACATTATGCTTTTACTTTGCAGAGAACTAAAAAGGAAGTAAAACCTATCAGTGTTTATTTCTTCTTTAAAGCGGAGTTCCACCCAAAAGTGGAACTTCCGCTTTAAAGGAAGGTGACCCCCTGACATGCCACAATCGGCATGTCATTTTTTGGGGGGTTTTCACAGGGTCCCAGTTCTACTTCCTCTCCTAAAACCACGGCTCCAGAAGGAAGGTCACTCCCCCCCCCCTCGGCGATCTTCTGGGATACGCCACAAGTCTCAGAAGATACGCCGGCCATTCACAAGGCTCAGCGCAACTTTGAGGCCAAAGCGGGTGCCCACACTTGTGATGCCGGTGCTGCTGAGGGTAGGGGGAGAAGAGCGAACCCTCACGCGACAGCATCACTGGAGCCTGGGACAGGTGAGTGTCCGATTGTTAAAAGTCAGCAGCTTTTTATAGCTGCTGACTTTTAACTGGGTGGAACTCCACTTTAAAGGCATTTGTGTCTGACAATCTGTCTGACTCTTAGGGGGTCTATTGATAAAAAAAAAAAAATTCACATGACCATTCGTTCAGTGAATCTGCGCGCATCAATTCCATGTGAATTGGGCAAAAACAAATATTCTTTAGGCTATTTCCTCTTCTGAACGAATGCTATTTTATTATGGGCGGTAGTAAAATTCCATATTATGGTATTACTATACTATACTGCAGGGGTAGGCAACCTCGGCCCTCCAGCTGTGATGAAACTACGAGTCCCATGAGACATTGCAAGACCCTGACAATCACAGGACTCTTGTTGGGCCACACGGTCAGTATTAAAGAAGAAATTTTATTGGTGACAAATTACAAAATACAAAAATCAAAAATCAAAAAAGGCACCACCACAAGATAGCATGGTAAAAAAAGACAACGTTGTCTGGTTAAAAACAACCCCCCATACACACTGGCCGGCCGTGGTCATACACACCAAATTACACCTCAACCTGATAATGACTCAGATCTGGAAAGCTGTTGAAATTACCCGATCCAGCAAACCAGCTGTTATCAGTACGCTTTGATAAAGTTCGGATTGGCCGAACGAAACGCGTCAGCGCACGCGTCATCACGCCCCGCCCATCACCAACCCGGCCACCCCCACCTCATCCTTGGAGCGAAGTTTGAATCAGCGGACTTGCCTACAGCCACTTCCGGGACGCCGCACGCTGATAGCGGACTGACCAGCGACCTATCTAGGGGAATTCCCTCGTGCTTGCCCGCGGACTTGGCAGCCACCTCTCTGGATGTCGTATGGAGTCAGTGGCCGGCCCAGCAGCCCTCCAATAGGAACGTGCCCAGGTATCTGCCAGTATCACCCAGCCCGGGTTTTGGCAGTCATCCCCACGGCTGCCGGCACTGACATCCCGCACACAGCGGCCACGACTATACTCACTGTCTTCAGAGAGTGAATCACGTAAGACGGAGGTGCAACGCTGACAGTTCCATTCATCTCTATCCATGGATTCTACTGATGTGGTGAGACCAGTCCAATAATTTTCATAGTGTGTTATGACACAGTGATAAGTTGAAGGAATACCAATCCGTGTGGCTACCCCTCCAACTAGCTCATTGACCCAATACTTACCTTAACGAATGACTTCGTCCCGAGTCGCATCTTAAAGGGGACACTGTATCACCATTACAGGACTGTCACTGCACGGTTCATCCATCCTACAGATTCCCTTATGTCCGCGGTATATACCCAGGAGACCTTGCTCCAATGTGTTAACCTATACTGATCTCAGTGATGGTGCTGTGCGTACTGATAACAGCTGGTTTGCTGGATCGGTTAATTTCAACAGCTTTCCAGATCTGAGTCATTATCAGGTTGAGGTGTAATTTGGTGTGTATGACCACGGCCGGCCAGTGTGTATGGGGGGTTGTTTTTAACCAGACAACGTTGTCTTTTTTTACCATGCTATCTTGTGGTGGTGCCTTTTTTGATTTTTGATTTTTGTATTTTGTAATTTGTCACCAATAAAATTTCTTCTTAAATACTGACCGTGTGGCCCAACAAGAGTTCTTTGGTGGCTATACCCCAACAATTTTTCTATGTGTTTTTTACTCTGGGGCCTGCATCTTACCATAGATGAGGGGTCATTTGTTCCACATTAATTTGTAGGTACATTTATTATTCTATAATTCACCTCTACGGGGGACCCCTTTTACCAATTTTTCCTGACAATCACAGGCATGACTCCTAGAGGCAGAGACATGATGGGATTTGTAGTTTCACCACAGCTGGAGTGCCGAGGTTGCCTACCCCTGCTATACTGTATACTATACTAGATGGACCTGAGGAGCATAAGGAATACATGCATCTTTGTAACAAGAAATACAATGTAACAATTCTAGAGAGAATCAGCAGATAAATGTAAGTATTGCCTCTGTTTTTTGCTTGTAGAGCCCTTACTATGAGAACGTCCGAGCTGTAGATCATAAAGTCCTACAAAGTTCTCAGAGCAAAGCAGACCTGTTTCTGTGTTCTGCCTCATTCTCCTCGTATTCAGGATCTACAAACCAACAATAATGATTCTATGCAGGGGCGTTGCTAGGTCTACAAAAGATCTGGGGCTAGAGCCCATAGCAGCGAAGTAAAGAAAGACATACGCTTGAGCGGGCATATATGTAGTAAAATAAATAATAATAGTAATAAATATACATGTGTATATATATATATATATATATATATATATATATATATGTATATATATATACACACACATACATACACACAGTCTGCATTCCAGACCGGGACATACCTGCTAATTGCAGAACTGCACCCACCCTGTAAGAGACCCGGGGCTATGGGCCCCAGACTCGGGGCTATAGCCCCAATAGCCACCCCCTAGCAACGCCTCTGATTCTATGAATGAGAGACCGCATGTCTTGTTACCCATTCCGTGCAAAGTTGGCCCAGTATCTCATGATGGTTCTGGAGAGGGTCTTCTCTTCATCAGTTGCATCACCTTGATGAAAAAAAAAAAACATTTTAAATCTGGAGATTTTACTTTGTAGCACAAAAAAAAAAAAGGCAATGTGAAGAGCGGAGTAAGCCATAGCAGACTGGGATGACAGATCCTAGATATGGGATTTTACATCATACCAAAGGCAAAGAACCTTTGAAACAAAGCATTGTGCCCCATCAACTAAGCTCTTCTAATCTACCCTCCCATCTTCTCAGCTGGATACCTCTGACACCAAGTCCAGCCACATCTCACCAAAATGTTCTTCTCCAACTGGCTGGGTCTCTCCCCACTGCCTACAGGTGTGCAGTAGAACCTCATAGTTTTCTATGGAGACACCTTCTGTCTTCCAAGTGATGCTCAAACAGCGGAAAGAAGAGGCCTGACCTTCGGAAGGTCAAAATCAAGGCGAGACACGACTGGACTTTGTGCCAGATCTAGGCGAGGTATCTAGGTAAGGTATCTAGGTGAGGTATCTAGGTAAGTGTGCAGTTCAGAAGGGTGAAGGGTGGTTTAAATGAGCCCAGTGGGGGAAGGGGAGGGGGGGAGAAAGTTTCCTCACCCGTTAATGGTCTGTACGGTTCATTAACTGGTGTCAAGAATATTACGACTGTGGACCATTATTTCATAACTTATAGAGGGGAAAACACGATTAGAGCTTAATATACATCAAAGTACATGAATTGCCAGTGAGCATTTATTTATCTATTCATTTATTTATTTACTTAATTTAGTTATCTGTTTATTTATTTTATTTAGTTATCTGTTTATTTATTTATTTTATTTAGTTATCCATGTATTTAGTTATTTATTTTATTTAGTTATTTATTTATTTATTTAGTTATCTGTTTATTTTATTTTGTTATCTGTTTGTTTGTTTGGTTATTTGATTAATCTGGTTACCCATTTATTTAGTTATCTAATTAATTTAGTTATATGTTCATTTGTTTCATTTTTTTATCGGTTTATTTATTCATTCATTTATTTAAATAATTTAGTTATCCATTTATTTAGTTATCTAATTAGTTTAGTTATCTGTTTGCTTGTTTATTTGTTTAATGTATTTGGTTATCTGTTTATTTATTTAATTTAGTTATCTACTTATTCATTCATTTATTTATCTATTTGATTTCGTTATCTGTTTGTTTATTTTAGTTATCTGTTTTTTATTTATATAAGGTATTTAAATACATTTTTATACATTCTGACTCTCCACTCTTGAATTGTTAATTGTCAGGGCTGGGCTCAGCTCTCCCTTCTCAGATGAAGCTGCTCAGCCGAGGGTTAATTGCCAGTCTCAGCTTCCACTCCTGTCTCATCTGATGGCCATATCCTGCCTCGTTAAGCCTGCTCTGCTGCTATATAAACTGCCTGGATCAGATCGCAGATGCCTGAGCCTTGGTCAACATCTCTGGAGAAATCGCTGCTGTATTTTCCTGTGAAAGACTTTGCCTGTTTGACGTTCCCTTCTGGTTCCTGGATTCAAGAACCTACTCGGCTGACTTCCCTCCTGGCTCCTGACCCTGCTTGCTGTTTGTTTGACCTTGCTGATCTCTGGACTCCTGTTTCACTGGCTTGCTCTGACTATCCGCTCTGATTACCGAACCCTGGCTATGTTTTGACCACGTTTACTCAGGCTGTAAAGCCCCCACAGAGGGTGTCCTGTTGCCTGCCTGAGTGCAGGTCTGATCACAGACACTCAAATACACTGCACAAATGGAAACCGGAAGTGACGTTTCTACAAAAAAACAACTGCACATGCGTGCAGGCGAGCTGACAAATGTTGTAACAGAAGTGACGTTCTGTCGCCATCATCTTGCTATACCCCGCACTTAGAGAGAGAAGACGGCGAGCGGACATCTTTGTACACCCACCGGAGTTTTTAATATCACAATTATTTTTAACAGTAAACGGAGCTTACATACTGAACTACAATATTTTGAAATACATGACACTGTTCTGATGTTCAATTTTAAAAGCAGCGGCAAGCCTGGTGATCTGACAGCTTTGGTAATGTGACAAAACACCACTGCTTTTACAATTGATCATCAAAACAGTGTCACGTATTTCAATATACCTTATTTCAGTATGTAAGCTTCGTTTACTGTTAAAAATAAATGTGAAACTAAAAACTCCGGTGGGTGTACAAAGATGTCCGCATCCCACCTTCTCACTGTATGCTTACTGTGGATGAGTGCAGGGTATAGCAAGGTGGCGGCTACAGAACATCACTTCTGTTACAACATTTGTTGGCTCGCTGTTGGAACGCATAGCGAGGAGGGACGCATGAGCAGTTGTTGTTTTTTGTAGAAACGTCACTTCCGGTTTCCATTTGTGTCGGGTATCCTGTTATGTCACTACACCAGCATTGGAAACATTAAACGTTTAAAAAAGACTAGAACTCCACTTTAATAAAGTGCAATCTTACCTTTGCAGGAATTATTTTATTTTTTATTATTCGCTAGCATTCTCTCCCTGCCAGAGCAGGCATGTCATCCCATTGTCAGGCTGTAAGGCCCCCTCAGAGGCTGTCCTGTCACCTGCCTGAGTTTAGTGTCGTTTTCATGGACACCTTAAAAAATGCTGTCAGAGTACAAAAGATGGATTTGGGATTAAATGATTAAATGAAAGGAAACAAAGGCCATTATAAATGATGGTTTACCTCTCTCCAGCAGTCCAGACAGAGTTTGAGTTATCAGCCCTGGGCTCAGGCAGGAGACAGGACAGGCTCAGTGGGGGCCTCACAGTCTTAACGGTTTAGTATGATATACAAGCAAATAACAGCACACATTGTTATCCCTGAGAGATAAATGTTCTACTATTAGAAGTTAAAGAGGAAGTAAACCCTGATGGGTTTTACTTCCTCTTTACTACCCTGCAATGTAAAAGGATAATGGGCTAATATGCATATTAGCCCATTATGTGGCACTTACCTGCATTGGAAGCCCGCGATGTCCCCGCTCCAGGCCGCGTCCATCTTCTGGCCCTCTTCCTTCCAGGGCCACGATCTCCGGCTCTGTGATTGTCCGGAGTCACATGATGTCACTCCCGCGCATGTGCGTGGGAGCTGCCAATCGCGGCACGATCTCAGTGAAGGAACATTTCTTTACTGCACATGTGCCCGATGATGTGGGCACATCACAGTACACTGTATATCTCCTAAACTGTGCAGGTTTAGGAGATATGCAGGGAACCTACAGGTAAGCCTTGTTATAGGCTTACCTGTAGGTTAAAGTGGTTGTCAAGGGTTGACAACCACTTTAAAGTGGCTGTAAACCTCAGACATGAAATATGAACAAAGCATATCCCTCTATAGTGTATACTTGTCTCTGTCCAGAGCATCTCTGTCTGCTACCACATTCCTCTGCTATCTGTGTGAGTCACTTCTGACAAGTTTTCCTGACACCAAGAGTGACAGGAAAAAAGTGACAGGAAAAGGAGCCCCAGCACACAGCCTGTGATTGACAGCCTCTCAGAGTTCTCCTCACTTAGCTCAGCAGAGTGTAACTCCAGCTCCCTGCTTTCTGACAGCTCAGACAAGCTTTATAAATTCTGGACTTTGAACAGATGTAGAGAACAGAAGACTGCAGATAAACAGGTGCAACTTATGTAGGAGGTATCTGTTACATACCTGCAAAGGTTATTTCCTGTGCTCAGGACTGTTAATTATAAAAGTAAGACTGCTGCCTTCCAGGAATTCCCTCCTGAGAGGGAAGAGACTGATAGTGGGTGAAAAACAGGAATGGCGCTGTCTGTGCAGTATGCACTAAATAGTTGAAAGTGTATACAGAACTATTATAACCTCAGTGCAGTCTACTCCTATGTGCAAATATAATCATATATACCAAATGTTCTGATGGTTATAAAACATGTAAAAACTCTCTTAAAACAGATGTAACTCAGGGTGCAGTATTCTGAATGATAAGAACCACTAGTCTGTAAAAGTCCGTATATGTCCGTAAAAGTCCGTAAAAATTTAAAAACCAGAAATAATTTTTGTGACAAAGAAGGGGGTATCTCAGTGTATGTGGGGAAAGGGGCATCCAAACCCTGTGTGTGTAATGTGACGTGTGCTTCGTATAAATGGTATAAATACTTCAACTTGATAGTCCGTAAATGTCCGTTATTGTCCGTTAAAAATCCGTAAAATGTGCAAAATTAAAGTGCTGGTGTGCCAGATTGTGTCGGCCTGAAAATTGATGAAGAAAACGTTGGTAGTCCAATGGGTAATGGAAAAAATAGTAGTAATCCACTGTGCAGTAAGGTGACGTTAATGCTTCAATATAAAATGACGTTGATAAGACACTGCCTCAGACGACGTCAGAGGGACGAAACGCGTAAGGCGTGGCCTGTACGTTCATACGTCACATCCGGTTAAGCGGTTCCGCTTTGTGGAACGCAAAGCAAGCGGGAAGGAAAGGGCTCCTACCTTCCTCAAGCAGGTAGTTCCTGCCAAGCTGTTGCAGCCTTGCCGTGGATCATTCACATTTTATTTTATTTGTTTGTTTTGCGTGATTGTGTTCATCCCCTAAATAAACCTGAGTTTGAACTAAACATACTACACTATCGAGGATCCCTTTTGTTTTGTCCCCTAACTGCATTGGAGAGTGAAGGAGTGGAGGGACGCTGGATGGTCTTTCCAGGGACCAACGCGGAGACAGAGGACTGAAGGCTAACGGCGAAACACCTGGACCTAAGGGAGAGTGGCCCCAAGACCCCATTTACCAAAGCGGGTACCCCTGCAGGGGTAGGAATGATCTGGTAAGTGTGGGCACATACGGGGGAACACGAGTGGTTGTCACCCCTACTCCAAACGGAGTGGATAGAGGAAGAGCACAAGAGTCACCTTATTGCACATTGGATTATCTGCGTTACTTATTATACTTTGAATTATCAACGTCATTTTATATTGAAGCATTAACGTCACCTTACTGCACAGTGGATTACTACTATTTTTTCCATTACCCATTGGACTACCAACGTTTTCTTCATCAATTTTGAGGCTGACACAATCTGGCACACCAGCACTTTAATTTACGGATTTTTAACGGACAATAACGGACATTTACGGACTATCAAGTTGAAGTATTTATACCATTTATACGAAGCACACGTCGCATTACACACACAGGGTTTGGATGCCCCTTTCCCCACATACACTGAGATACCCCCTTCTTTGTCACAAAAATTATTTTTGGTTTTTAAATTTTTACGGACTTTTACGGACATTTACGGACTTTTACAGACTAGTGCAGGGATAAGCAATTAGCGGACCTCCAGATGTTGCAAAACTACAAGTCCCATCATGCCTTTACCTTTAGGTGTCATGCTTGTGGCTGTCAGAGTCTTGCAATGCCTCATGGGATTTGTAGTTCTGAAACAGCTGGAGGTCCACTAATTGCATATCCCTGGACTAGTGGTTCTTATCATTCAGAATACTGCACCCTGAGTTACATCTGTTTTAAGAGAGTTTTTACATGTTTTATATCCATCAGAACATTTGGTATATATGATTATATTTGCACATAGGAGTAGACTGCACTGAGGTTATAATAGCTCTGTATACACTTTCAACTATTTAGTGCATACTGCACAGACAGCGCCATTCCTGTTTTTCACCCACTATCTGTTACATACCTGTTTATCACCTGAAGCTAATCATTTCACTGGGTATATGAAAGGGTGTATAACCACCTTAAGTGTGGAGACTCAGATTAATAAAATACATTTAACCTGAACTTAATGACAGTTCTCATAGCTGCTCTCCACATCTTCCTACATCTGGACAGGACACTACTAACCCCATGCTGACAGGCCTGGCTCAGCACGCTGCCCCCCCCTCCCCATAGCCACATCTGAGCCAAACCAACCCCACCATAAATAATCCCCCTCGATGGCGGCATGTGAGCACCACTTACCGGCATAGATAACGCCGTCTCTCAGGAAGGGACCTCCAAACACATAAAGAATCTCATCCACGTGATCCGCCTTCACAAAGTCCGGCCGGACTCCATCAAACAAGGACGGGCGGTGCTGATATTCATAGAAATAGACAGGAAGTCCGGTGTCTGTTCAATAAGAGATGGAGAGTCAGGAAAACTTCACAAGGAGGTCAATCCGGCCTAAAGTGGACCTGTCACCAGATGCAGTGCCTTGAAAAAGTATTCATACCCCTTGAAATGTTCTACATTTTGTCACGTTACAACCAAAAACGTAAATGTATTTTATTGGGATTTTATGTGATAGACCGACATTAACCACTTCAGCCCCGGAAGGATTTCCCTATTTAGGACCAGAGCACTTTTTGCAATTCGGCACTGCGTCACGTTAACTGACAATTGCGCGGTCGTGCGACGTTGTACCCGAAACAAAATTGACGTCCTTTTTTTCCCACAAATAGAACTTTCTTCTGGTGGCATTTGATCACCTCTGTGGTTTTTATTTTTGGCTCTATAAACAAACAGAATGACAATTTTGCAAAAAAACCCAATTTTTCTTACTTTTTGCTAAAATATAAAATCCAAAAAAAAAAAAAAAAATGTATTCATCAGTTTTGGCCGATTTATATTCTTCCCCATATTTTTGGTAAAAAAAAAAATCGCAATCGCCGTTTATTGATTGTTTTGCGCAAACTTTTTTTTTCACTTTTTACTAGTAATGGTGGCGATCTGCGATTTTTAGGGGGACTGCGACATTGCGGCGGACATGTTGGACACTTTTTACACTTTTTTGGGAGGACTGGCATTTATACAGCGATCAGTGCTATGAAAATGCACTGATTACTGTGTAAATGTCACTGGCAGGGATTAACACTAGGGGGGCGATCAAAGGGTTAACTGTGTTCCCTGCTTTATTTTTCTAACTGTGTGGGGGCTGGGCTGACTGGGGGAGGAGAGTGATCGTTGCTCCCATATAAAGGGAGCATAAGATCGCACTCCTTCTCTCCTGTCAGAACAGAGGTCCGTGTGTTTACATACACAGATCCCGTTCTGTCACTGCGGGGGCGCAATCGCGGGTAGCCAGCGGATATTGAGTCCCTGGTTCCCCCCGCTACACAGTGAGCGCGCACGTCCACAATCCTCGATCTCGCAGCTGCCATCAGGTGACGGTGCTTTGCGTTAGACTGCTGCCACCAAATGATGGTGGGTGGTTGTTAAGTGGTTAAGGTGAAAAACCTTCTGTGCTTCAGCTACCCCCTAGAGCCCCCCTTTTTCTTACCTGAATGCGATCGTTCCAGCAATGAGCACATTCTCATTGGATAGATTGATAGCGGTAGGAGCCATTGGCTCCCGCTGTTGTCAATCAAATCCAGTGACACGGGAGCCAGGTGAAGGGTCGAGTCCTGCTGTCTGTGTTAATGGATGCAGCAGTGGGACTCGGGAGCGTGCCCGCATGGGTGCCCCCATGGAAATCGGCTCTCCGTGGGGGCACCCAATGAAGAGTTGTAGCCAGGAGCGCCGCTGGGGGACCCCAGAAAAGGAGGATCGGGCTGCTCTGTGCAGGTAAGTATAGGCATGTGTGTTATTTTTTTTTTAAAACAAACCTTTACAGTCAAAGAGACAAGTAACTATTTATGTGGTTTATAAGTGAAAGCGATTGTAAAGGTTCACTCATGCAAGCTCACTCCTGAGCTGCACTCTCCATTGACACACACAGTGCAGCTCAGCCCCATTCCCTCCTCACTAGCTGTGATTGACAGCAGCAGGAACCAATGGCTCCCACTGCTAGGTCTGAGCCAATGAGGAGGGAGAGAGAAAAAAGAGAGCCTCTGCTATCATGCACATTGCTGGATCGACATCAGGCTCAGGTAAGTATAAGGAGGGGGGGGCTGCACACAGAAGGTTTTTTTACCATAATTCATAGA
>BLSH010111220.1:7414-33027 GCA_018402905.1 Glandirana rugosa | reverse complement strand
TTTACAACCACTTAAAGGATCTGTAATAGCAGTGATCTTCTCCCCAGTATATGACTGTATCCTGATGCATGTCTCCAAGCCTCCAATAACTCCTATAGCATGTTTTCAGTCTCTAATGTTCCCCTGCTGCATGCCAGTGGTCTCTGATCATCTTCTATTGCATGTTTACAGTCAGCCTCTGACTGCTTTCTGTATCATTACATTAAAAAAAATGATGTGTGGCCGAATAGTCTTGCCTGTATATTATCTATTATGCCATTGGCTATATATAGACTTGCCCTATTGTAAGATGGCACCTTCCTCGCCTGATGAGGGATCACGAATGATCCGAACGCGCGCACTTCCCGTTGTATTGACGCCGTGTTGTTGCGTGTGAACGCTCGGAGTCGGCTCCCTGCGCCCAGCTTGCACTGTAAGCCACCAGTGTGACAAGCCCAGGTTCCGGATCTACAGCCGCCACTCCATCACTTACTTCCTGTCACCAACAGATGATCTTTCAATGTGACATATCGGCCTTCTCTTGTGAGTGTATCATATAATTTTATTGTTTCATTAAAGGAGTTACTGCACTCAGAGGCGCTGCGATTCTTTTGTTCACTGCCCTGCATACTACTGGCCTCTGTACACTGCTCTACATACTACTGACCTCTGTACACTGCCCTACATCCTAATGACCTCTGTACACTGCTCTACATCCTACTGACCTCTGTGCACTGCCCTACCTACTACTGACCTCTGTACACTGCTCTACATCCTACTGACCTCTGTACACTGCCCTACCTACTACTGACCTCTGTACACTGCTCTACATACTACTGACCTCTGTACACTGCCCTATATACTACTGACCTTTGTACACTGCCCTATATACTACTGACCTTTGTACACTGCTCTACATCCTTCTGAACTCTGTACACTGCCCTACCTACTACTGACCTCTGTACACTGCCCTACCTACTACTGACCTCTGAACACTGCCCTACATACTACCGACCTCTGTACACTGCTCTACATACTACTGACCTCTGTACACTGCCCTACATACTACTTACCTCTGTACACTGCTCTACATCCTACTGACCTCTGTACACTGCCCTATCTACTACTGACCTCTGTACACTGCCCTACATACTACTGACCTCTGTACACTGCTCTACATACTACTGACCTCTGTACTCTGCCCTACATACTAATGACCTCTGTACACTGCTCTGCATCCTACTGACCTCTGTAAACTGCCCTACCTACTACTGACCTCTGTACACTGCTCTACATACTACTGACCTCTGTACACTGCTCTACATACTACTGACCTCTGTACACTGCCCTACCTACTACTGACTTCTGTATAGTGTACACTGTATTATACGTTAAATTCAGTTCTGTAAGCAACACCTTATTTTCTGGCAGTGCCCCTCCCGAGACTAGACTCTGGATCCGCCCCTGCCTTCATATATTTACCATTCTCTATTGAACAATCAAAGAGCATAAAAAATACTCCCTAGCTCAGTCCAATCACAATAAATGAACCCTCTCTACACCACCCACACATTCATATAATGTTAACTAATATAGACATCAAAGAAAGAAAGAATAGCAGTTTGTGAGGTTATTGAAATGTTGTTTGTGGTCAGTCTATGTATATCATGTGCTTGGCACAGAGACATTAAGGGGTTGATTTACTAAAGCTTGAAAGTGCAAACTTTGGTGCAACTCACACAGAAACCAATCAATTTCAAGGTTTTATTGTCAAAGCTTGATTCTGCAAGCTGAGGTTAGAATCTAAATGGCTACCATGCACAGCTGCACCAGCTTTTGCACTCTCCAGCTTTAGTAAATCAACCACTAGATGTCCTGTCTTGTGAGAGCTGATTATTAACACAATGGGTTTTATATGTTTAAAACTGAAAATGTGCTTTACTTCAGTTTTTTAAATTAATGTGGACATGCAGTGTAAAGAATTTCTATCAGAGAACAGCAGAGATTCGGCATGCCTCTTCTGCAAAAACTCCCTGCCGGCTAGCAAATGTAATTTAATTGTATACTGAGCTGTCTTCCACTCAGTAGCAGAGATTTTTACTGAAGTACCTTTTTGTCCTTGATGATGTCCAAACCTGCACAAATAATGTATCTTCATCAAAGTCTACCAGGGCCTCTTTTTAAGCTGATATGTGTTTATTATTATTATTTATGTTTCCATTTAAAACAATTGTCGGAAAGGACATTGTCAGGAACCTACCTGTGGTTTAAGCATTATGTCCTCTTATTGTCCTCTTGTTAGAGCTTATGATTTTTATTGTAGTTTTTCCTGTCCTCCCTGCCTCTAGGTGTCCAATCGTTGCATTTACTGGTGTTCCATGTGTCCTCTCTGAGTTCTCCTGTCCGCTTGTTTCTGTGTTTGCTCTCTTTTCTGCAGTCTTTCCTGGCTTCACTGTGCTACAGACCATTTTCCTATGTCCTGGCTCCATACCTCCTGCTTGCTCTATACACCCTTATAAATACACCTGTAGGCAGGTGCAGTCTACTTTCTCCACTACAGGTGGTGCTCAACCACAGCAGCATTGCACAGGGAGAGGAAGTCAAAATGAACATGGTTCCTCTATGGTTTCCTAGGTCATTGGGATACTGACCTTGTTGGATACTGGCCACCCATATGACTTTGTTGGCCATCTTAGGTGTGGCAGAGACCCTGGCCCCTGGTTTTGGCATGCATTCCAGCATGTGAGTATTGTAGGAACAGGTCACCCGTCTGTCAGAGACAGTATTAGCAGTAGAAAAAGGTTCCAGATGAGGAGGGAAAGTGTAGGGATTTGCCATTTTCCTGGAAACCTTCCCACTTGGGCTTGGACTGGCCAGGCCGCATTCCACCCCTTCAGACAGAATCTGTCAGCTCAGTTGAGACCTGCTCCACCACACACTGCTGTCATCTGTGAGTGTTTCCGGGTTGGGCCTCCTTCCACCTGGCTTGTTGTGTACTGTTGTACTTTGATCTCAATACAAGTTTTTCAACTGCATCTAGACTGAGTGTGTGTTACTGCTGTCTCACCATGCTGCACCCACCCACACACCTGCATCTATACTTGAGTCTAGCTGATAGTTATAGTGTTGAGTTTGCTAATTTCCTGTAGCTTGTATCCCATTCTTGTTTCTTGCTCCTTTTACCCTATCCCTGGGGCATTTTGAAGTTCCTGGTTCTGTACTCTCCTAGTTATTCACACCTGGTTTGTGACTGTGCTCTGTTACCTTCCTTTCCTGATATTCATGATCCTGCTACTCTTACCTATGACCTGTTGGACTCATCACTTTCATTGCTTTCTTGAGTTGACCTCGCCAGAATGCCTGCTGTCCTAACCTTGGCTGTGTTATTGAATACATTTTTGCTGAAACAGATATAGACACCTGGCTTTGTTATCCCCAACAACCACTTTGGCTACTTACAATGACTACTCTGCAGTTCTCCGTTCCCTTCACTGGAGAAGGATCTCCTGTAAAAATTTCATAATCTGACCCTCAAATCCTGAGGGCAGCTGAGTACAGTGCACCCACATAAAGCACCCTCAAAGGGTGGATGTTACAGGTGAAGCATGCCACAGGAGTGATCATCAAATCTTTAAAATACCAACCCCTGCATAAATACTCATGCTGTCAGTTTATAGAAATTCACATATTCAAATGAATAGGGTTAACCACATATCCAAATACATTTATTGAATTTTATTTTTCTAATAACGAATGAGTGTATACATAGGTCTTCATGACATGAAGGAATTTTGTGAATATGTTAGTTTTAGTTAGTATCAGTGTGAGGGATTCCTCAATTTGTGCACTTCGGTCTCCTAGGTTTTAGAGTGTTGGTGGGGCCATGCGTTTGGTGCCCAGAGAAGAAAGAATGCACATGGAGACAAAGGATTGCAGTAACATGTATTAACATAAAAGTTCTGACAAGGTGGTAACAGAGTCTGTGCAACAAGGCCAGCATTACTTATAGAGAGTTTTGCAGAGGGCACCCAAAAACAACTTACTACTTACATACTTGGAAATATCTGACAGAGGAGGTGGCTGTGGTCTGACAACAAGGCACCTGACAACAAGGCACCTGGATGCAGAAAAACTACTAGCTGGCGGAACAGGCAAGCAGACCCTGCTCTGTCCCTCCTCCACTGGAACCCTTCCCTGCACTAGACACACTGTGCCAGACCAGTGGGTTCTTGTTCCTGACCAAGCAACTTTGCAAATGCATGCCAACTAAAGGGGTACAATGCTATTTATTAGCACTGCCCATACTAAAGATGGCCACTGGGGTCAACCAGGGCAGCAGCGTCAAATCGGGCAACTGCTCTCCTGATGACACTTACGGAGGCCTTAGAGCACATGTGTCAAACTGGCGGCCCTCCAGCTGTTGCGGAACTACGAGTCCCAAGAGGCATTGCAAGGCTGACAGTTACAAGCATGACTCCCACAGGTAGGGTGGAGGTAGGGTGGAGCGCTGTCTCATTATCACCGCTGAGTTTTTACTTGTATACAGCTGTTATTTATCCAGATTCATGTGAGTTTAACTTTTTTTTAAATAAATCGATTTGTGTAAACGTTATTACACTATCTAGTCCACCCTTTTCTTTTGGGTACCGGGGCTCTCCTGGAGTTGAGCAGACTATTTGGTCCTGTGGTCGTGCAGTACTTCCAACCTAATACGCACCCAAGGAAGTGGTTTCAGATACCCCCACAAAGGATAGGAAAGGATCCGACCCAACGGAGAGAGAGGGCGCCCCATAGACAACAGATCGTTACGGCCCTGTGGAGGCCTTGATCCACACAAGCGACTTAGACCTCCTGTAATAAGAGGTCCAAGTGATCTGGTAAGGGCACAACCATCTGGGGTGGAGGTGTTTTTTCACTATTGAGGCACTGTGGTGTATGCCGGTCTATTTCTTTAGAAGACCTGATCAAGAATTTTCCTCCATTTGTGTCACCTTTATCACTGGACTTGTTTATTCACTTATATATGGACTTATATGGGATTGGAGATTTATGAGCTTATTCACTATATTATTATTTGACACTTACACATTTGGATGTTTATAAGTTCACTCTTATATTATATTGATTTATGTCCTACACACAAGCGCAGCTTTCTTTATATCTAGAGGCATGATGGGACTTGTAGTTCCGCAACAGCTGGAGGGCCGCCAGTTTGACACCCCTGCCTTAGAGGAACCCCCTTCCCTCTGCTTTCTCTGCATGGGGGCTGCCAAACAGCGCCACCTGTGTAGGGAGGCCGAACTGCACCTGCCTTCAAGTGTTCTATAGATCTGAGCCCTAGTGGAGATTAAAGTCAATATACAGGCTATGGGTGCCAAAGTGCCTGTCTTTTAAAGGGACATTAGCATCTTTTTCTTCTTGATATTGGGGTTGATTAATCAAGGCATAGAGGTTGTACACTTGACAAAGTATATACAGTATATATATTCAGTTAATAAGACAAAGCTGTATTATACTCAGTTGTGTGTTAGCAAAAAAGTACAATTTGGCCACATACTCAACTTGTTCACTGACCTTCACTTTGCAACATTAACTTTTCTAGATGGAAATCCTCTACGCCTTTATTGCAACATAAAACAACCCAATTTCAGGGTAGGGTTACCTGTAAAAGTTAGTGATACAAGCAAAACTTTATAAGAGCTTTACATGTAGCTCCTCGTTAGTCAAGCCATATTAGGCCAATCATAGGGATTTTCCCAGCAGCAGCTGATTGGGCTGGCAACCTGCTATGAAGTGAGAATTTCCTGTGGGTTCAAGTTAAATCTTGGTTCGTCACTACTAGTAAGTAGTACAGATGTGCCATCATCAAATCTCATTCCAAATGTGCTGAGATCAACAGTCAGAGGGAACAGTGATGATCTCACACTGCAAATATCCAGTTATGAGGCTGTAGGCACAGGAGTGATCTGGCAGCCTCACAGAGCAGGAAGTGTGATAATATTTTTCAAGCAAAATTTAATCCAAAAGATATATTTTAAAAGATAGGCTTCTTCAGTAGATATCGAAGTACTCTCATTTGGCTATATGCGTCTAGGGGAGGAACTGAGTTTTGCGATGTTGTTGTACTCGCTCCTTGTGAGGTGGTGAGCTGGATATGATTACCCAAGCTTATTGTTTTTAATCTTTGAGGACTGGAGTTGGTTCCCGAGGAGAGGAGGAGGAGTAGAATCAATCACCTGGGTGAGAGGAGACTAAGTGCTGTCTTATACTCACACAGAGAGTGGTGAGAACGAGAGTCTTATTCAGGGCCTGACTGGGAATAAAAACCAGCCCTGGAAATAATTTCATACCAGCGCCATAGCATTACTATATCAGCCCAACAGCATAACATCATTATTTTTTGTTCACAAAAGGGAAAACCATGCATGTTAAAGCACATTTGAAGAGTGTATTATAAAATGTCAGTTTTCAGTACAAATATCAATATTTAAGGTATAAACCTGTAGCTAAAGCTATTAGCACTGTATGTCACGTACCTGGTGGTCGAGTCTGACTTGTGCAGGGGACAACTTCTCTTAAGGCCCTGGTTTGAGAACACCGGGTAGTGTGGACAGGGAGCTCTGCAGCACAGGGGGGCACGAGGGCTGGACTTGATCACTGGTGGTAGGTGAGGGTCCACTGGAACTCATGCAGACAGAAGAATGGTGATGCGGACCAGGTCGGTAACAGGCTGGCAGTGCGGTACAAAAGGATCAGGCAGGCAGATGGTCAGGTGCAAGCAGGGTCGGCAACGTGCGGGCAGCAGAGGTACAAAGGAGCAGGCAAAGAGTAATCGTAGACAGGCCTGCGTCAGGGCAGGCAGAAAGCAAACAAAGCCCAAGGAAAGCCGGGGTCAGAGGTAAAGGAAGTCTTTCAGAGTAAAAGCTGGGTCACAGGATACAGGAACGCTGTAGAACGGACAGCACTGGTTGCAGGGTGCTGTCTGCTTAAATTACTGTTTTGGCGCCAATGCCGGCGAATATGCACGCACACGCGCCCAAACACGCACAGACATGCGCACACGCTACACGCGCCCGCGCATGGACATTCCAATGGCCACGGATGGTTCCTAACATTAAGTTAAAAGTCAAAAAAACTATTTCTCCATTTACATAAAGGTCAAGTTAAAATAACCCAGCCAACACAGAGGGGACACATATGCGCTCCTCCTGTGTTCCAAGGAGCGGAAGTGACGTTCCATGTCACGCTACCCAACGGCGCTTCGTCAGGGTTACTGGCGTCATCAGGGGTCATCAGGAGACTGCAGATATGATAAAATACAAGAGATGGTTAGAGGTTGTGGAGATGATACAGGAGGTGGTCAGAGGCTGCGGATGGTACAGGAGAGGTCAGAGGTTGGGGATGGGACAGGAGAGGTCAGAGGCTGGGGATGGAACAGGAGAGGTCAGAGGCTGGGGGATGGGACAGGAGAGGTCAGAGGTTGGGGGATGGGACAGGAGAGGTCACAGGCTGGGGGATGGGACAGAAGAGGTCACAGGCTGGGGGATGGGACAGGAGACGTCACAGGCTGGGTGATGAGACAGGAGAGGTCAGAGGCTGGGGGATGGGACAGGAGAGGTCAAAGGCTCAGGATAGGACAGGAGGTCAGAGGCTGCGGAGGTCAGAGGCTGTGGATGGGACAGGAGGTCAGAGGCTGAGGAGGTCAGAGGCTAGGGGATGGGACAAGAGGTCAGGCTGGGGGATGGTACAGAGGTACATAAGGTCAGGCTGTGGATGGTACAGGAGGTCAGGCTGCAGATGGTACAGGAGGTCAGAAGCTGTGGAGGTCAAAGACTGGGGATGGGACAGGAGGTCAGTCTGGGTGATGATACAGGAGGTCAGGCTGAGGGCTGGGACAGGAGGTCAGGCTGGGGGGTGGGACAGGAAGTCAGGCTGGGGGATGGGACAGGAGGTCAGGCTGCGGATGGTACAGGGGGTCAGGCTGAGGGATGGTACAGGAGGTCAGGCTACGGATGGTTCAGGGGGTCAGGCTGTGGATGGTACAGGAGGTCAGGCTGCGGATGGTACAGGAGGTAAGGCTGGGGATGGTACAGGAGGTCAGGCTGGGGATGGTACAGGAGGTCAGGCAATGGCAATAAGTGATCAGTACACCCCTCACATTTTTGTAAATTTTTTATTATATCTTTTATGTGACAACACTGAAGAAATTACACTTTGCTACAATGTAAAGTAGTGAATGTACAGCTTGTATAACAGTGTAAATTTGCTTTCCCCTCAAAATAACTCACAGCCATTAATGTCTAAACCACTGGCAAAAAAAGTGAGTACACCCCTAAGTGAAAATGTCCAAATTGGGCCCAATTAGCCATTTTCCCTCCCTGGTGTCATGTGACTCATTAGTGTTACAAGGTCTCAGGTGTGAACGGGGAGCAGGTGTGTTAAATTTGGTGTTATCACTCTCTCATACTGGTCACTGGAACTCTCTGAGGATCTGAAAAAATAATTGTTGCTCTACATAAATATGGCCTAAGCTGAATATTGCCAAGACCCTGAAACTGAGCTGCAGCATGGTGGCCAAGAGTCCATATAGCGGTTTAAAAGGACTGGTTCCACTCAGAACAGGCCTCACCATGGTCAACCAAAGAAGTTGAGTGCACATGCTCAGCGTCATATCCAGAGGTTGCCTTTGGGAAATAGACGTATGAGTGTGCCAGCATTGCTGCAGAGGTTGAAGGGGTGGGGGGTCAGCCTGTTAGTGCTCAGACCATACGCCACACATTGCATCAAATTGGTCTGCATGACTGTCATCCCAGAAGGAAGCCTCTTCTAAAGATGATGCACAAGAAAGCCCGCAAACAGTTTGCTGAAGACAAGCAGACTAAGGACATGTATTACTGGGGGGCGTGGCCAACTACCGGGACGTGAGGACGCACACCGCCGGAGCTCTCTGTCTACCCCACATATCCTACGGTGATCCTGCTTACCCAGTTGCCTTAATTTGGGCCCTTGTGCCTCCTTATTCTTCCTGGACATCCAGCGGAGCAGGGGATGATAAAGATTGGCCCGGCCATGGACGGGGCTCCAAGTTTCCAGCCGCCCAGGTCGCTCCATACACAGGGGCAAGATGGCGCCGCTCCGCCACGTGGGGAAAAGCAGAACCAGCCCTCTACATCTTTCATCAGCAGCACAACGCTATCATCCAGCAGAGCAGGGGATGATAAAGATCGGCCCAGCCATGGACGAGGCTCCAGGTTTCCAGCCGCCCAGGTCGCTCCATACACAGGGGCAAGATGGCGCCACTCCGCCATGTGGAGACAAGCAGAACCAGCCCTCCACATCTTCCTCAGCAGCACAACGTGCATCAGGGAAGTGTGAGTCCCTGAGCTTTATTTAAAGGCGTCCCCATGCTATATCCCCTTGAGGACACGGATCCTGAACCCCCATGCCCAGTGAATACAAATCCCTGCAGAGCGGACACTAGCTCAGATAATGGAGGCTATACAACACAGCCATGCTTCCCTGACCACACAGATAGACTCAATCAAAATATAATTCTCTTTCTTAAAACAAGATGTTCACAGCCTCCAGCATAGAATAACCAATGTAGAGCAGCGTATTGGAGACTTAGAGGATGATACCAGACCCCTCCAAGCAGATTTTTCCGTGACCACTCAGAAGCAACAGGCCACATTTTTGGAAATTAAATGGAGGCTTTGAGATTTACACCTTCCTTACAGCATGCTTTACCCAGTAAGATTGTGCGTAATATATCTGGGCAAAGCCTACTTCTTCATTGACCCCAAGGATGCTACGCATTGGGCAGACACCCTAGAACCCACTGAGCCACGGCGGCAAAACCGGCGTACTCCTCCTCACTGAGTAAGACCCCATGTTTACAAACTCCCTTTACTTGCTACGCAATATTATCCTTATACTTTGTTTTAATGTTTTCATGAAGAACTGTGCAGATGCGGGCACCTTCTTATGTAACTGCATATCTATCCTGACGTTGCTGAACTAGGTTGGAGCTACAGCTCATGTTTATTATGAGGAGCACATCTGCTTGCTAATCCCCCCCCCCCCCCATTTTAGGGATCTGGGTAACTTTGTTATTTCTCTACGGCGGATGTTAAGGGAGCTTTGTGTCTGCTGCCCCCCTCCTACTTCCACAGTCATTTTGATTTATCTCCCTTGAGAGAGGAAGACATGTCCCCCTGGACTTAGAGTTCAGGTTACGGGTTTAAAGTGTTTATCAACTCGTGACAACCACTTTAACCTACAGGTAAGCCTATAATAAGGCTTACCTGTAGGTGCCCTGCATATCTCCCAAACCTGCATGGTTCAGGAGATATGCAGTGTGCTAAATGTGCTGACGTCATTTCGGCACACGTGCAGTGAAGAAACGCCCTCCGTGCCGTTTCTCCACTGTGATCGTGCCGTGACTGGCGGCTCTGCGGGAGTGACATCCGGCTCTATGACTGGCCGGAGTCGCGGCCCCGGAAGAATGAGGGGCAGAAGATGGACGCTGCCAGCACAGGGGACAGTGCTGGACGTCGCAGGCTTCGTTTGCAGGTAAGTGACACATAATTGCACATTATGCATCTACTTTGCAGGGGAATGTAGAGGAAGTAAACCCCATCTGGTTTTACTTCCTCTTTAACCACTTCCTTACAGGACACTTACACCGCCTTCCTTACCAAAGCAATTTTCAGCTTTCAGTGCTCTCACACTTTAAATGACAATTACTCAGTCATGCTACACTGTACCCAAACAAAAATTGTATAATTTTTTTCTCACAAATAGAGCTTTCTTTTGGTGGTATATACTCACTGCTGGGTTTTTTTTCCAATATAAGCGAAAAAGTAGCGAAAATTTTGAAAAAAAAACACTTTTTTTTAGTTTGTTTTGAAAAATTTTGCAAAAAAGTCATTTTTCTTCATACATTTGGGCCATAATTTATACTGCTACATATCTTTGGTAAAAATAACCCAACTTAGTGTATATTATTTATTCTCTGTGAAAGTTATAGAGTCTACAAGCTATGGTGCAAATCATTGAAAATTGATCACACCTGATGTACTGACGGCCTATCTCATTTCTTGAGACCCTAACAAGCCAGGAAAGTACAAATACCCCCCAAATGACCCGTTTTTGGAAAGTAGACATTCCAAGGTTTTTATTAAGAGGCATGGTGAGTTTTTTGAAGTTGTTTTTTTTCCCACAATTCTTTGCAAAATGAAGAATTTTCTTTTTTTTTACACATATTTGTTAAAACAACAAGTTATTTCCCACACACAGCATATGCATACTTGCAATGACACCCCAAAACACATTCTGCTACTCCTCCTGAGTATGGCGATACCACATGTGTGAGACTTTTACACAGCCTGGCCACATACACAGGCCCAACATTGAAGTAGCACCTTAAGGCGTTCTATGAGCATAAATTACACATCTAATTTCTCAACCATCTATTACACTTTTGAAGGCCCTGGAGCACCAGGACAATGGAATTGCCCACAAAATGACCCCATTTTGGAATGCTAACACCCCAATGAATAATCTATGAGGCATAATGAGTTTTTTGAATGGTTCATTTTTCTCCAGAAGTTTTTGGAAAATGTGGAAAAAAATGAAAACACATTTTTTTTTACACAAAGCTGTCCATTTATAAGATATTTCCAACACATAGCATGTACACAGCAAAAATGCCACCCCAAAACACATTCTGCTACTCCTCCTGAGTATGGTGATACCACATGTGTGAGACTTTTACACAGACTGGCCACATACAAAGGCCAAACATCCAAGTAGCACCTCCAGGTGTTCTAGGGACATAAATTACACACATAAATTCCTGCCAACCTCTTTCATTGTTGAAAGCCCTTCGTATTTCTAACACATAGTAAGTACTGTAATACCAATTATCGGTCCAGGCAGCAGACAGGAACGTGGACAGCAACAGCAAAACAGACAGCAGGCAGCAATACTGTCCAGTACTGTAATAAGTACAGGTAGAGATATTAGCAGCACAGCCAAAGCATTGGTCCAGGTAGCAGGCAGGGATGTGGTCGGCAGCAGTGAAAGGATTGTCCATGCAGCAGGCAGGAATACTGTCCATAGTACAGACAGCAGGCAGAGATATGGTCAGTACAGCCAAAGTATTGGTCCAGGCAGTGGGCACATGGTCCATAAAAAGTCCTGGGTCAGTGCAGACAGAGATATTGTCAGTACAGCCAAAGTATTTGTCCAGGCAGCAGGTAGGACCATCAAGCTTAGGGCCTCAGGAAAAAATGGGGATAGGGGGACAGGGGTAGAGGCTTCTCCCACCAAATTGCTTTGAAACCTCCGGGCACCAGTCCCTGTTCTGGAAATTACAAAACAAAGAAAAAAACAATAACTGGTTTTCTCAAATCAGAACATCATTCTGGAGCCCCTCACATATGTGAGACCCCTGAGTAGCAGGGTGAAAGATCAGTCCAAGGGGCAGGCAAAAACATGGCCAACATTTCGAGGTCAGTGCACGTAAAAGGCAGAAATAGACGGTAGGCAGAGGCATAGTCGATACAATCCAAGGTCAATTCACGTGAAAGGCAGAAACATGGCGGATAAACAATGCAGACGGCAGGCAGAGGTATAGTCGATAAACAGGCCAGGGTCAGTTCACATGGAAGGCAGTGGCATGGTTGGTTGAGGTAACAGAGAACTAATCAGCACAGGAATTTGAAAATGGGGAAATGGCAGTCTACTTGAAATATGGGCTAATAATTTACAAGGGTATGATAGCGTCGGAAGCATTCTCCGTGACAAAGGCCAGGTTGGGAGGGACATTGGGGACGATGGAAACCAGTGTCTTTCCTAACTCCTCTTTTGCTGCACACCCGACAGTTTTTTTGGCGTCGTCTTCCGTTTGCCTATGGTGGAATCTTTTCAGAAAAATGACGCTCATGCAGTCTGCTGACACAATCGGAGTGAAGGCTTTCTGGGGCTGATCCTTGTAAATATAGCAGGGCAGTGATGACATCTTCAATAAATTTTAGGAAGGTGTTGGATACTTGGTGTTGGGTCGATTTTTGATAAGTGATACATGAGTTGTACATGGCCAAATGAAAGAGGCAAATAGCAAATTTTTTATACCAGAAGAGGGACTTTCTTGTGGATAGGTAGGGCTGCAACATCTGGTCGTTTAAATCCACCCCCCCCCCCCCATGAATTTATTGTATTTGTGGATACAGCAAGGCTTTGAAACTGGTCTGCGTCTTCTGGGAACTTTCACCGAGGTGTCATCGTGGATGGTTGACATGACGTATACGTCCTTCTTATCCCTCCACTTCAGGGCCAACACTTCCTCATTCCTCAGGCTTTCTGATTCCCCCCTCTGTAGCCTTGTGTTGAGAAGACGCTGTGGGATGCCCTTCCTGTTTTTCCTTGCTGTACCACAGGCCAATGTTTTATTCAGGTAAAGGTGACGTAAAAGGGGCAAACTAGTGTAGTAGTTGTCCATATAAATGTGATACCTCTTTTGGAAGAGTGGGAATGCCAACGGCCAGACAATTTTCCCGCTTGTTCCCAGGTATGGTGGACACTCAGGGGGCTGGAGCTGGGAATCTTTGCCTTCGTACACACTAAAGGCATAGACGTAACCGGTGGACCTTTCACAAAGCTTGTTGAGCTTCAAACTGTATCTGGCCCTCTTACTTGGGATATACTGTTTGATTCCCAGCCGGCCTGTGAAATGGACCAGGGATTCGTCCACAGCTATGTTTTTGTCGGGGGTGTAAAGCTCGGAAAACCTCTTGGAGAAACAATTAATAAGGGGGCGAATTTTACATAACTTGTCAAAGTCGGGATGATTTTGGGGGGGGGGGGCACTGCGAGTTGTCGCTAAAATGCAGGAAGCACATTATAATTTTATAGCGGGACCTGGTCATGACACTTGAAAAAACTGGCATATGGTGGATGGGGTGGTAGACCAATACGTGTGCAGTTTGTTCTTTTTTGTAAGCCCCATGTTCAGTGTCAGGCCTAAAAATACTTTAAACTCCTCCATGGTTATGGGTCTCCATTGGAAGGGGCGGGCATAACTTGAGTTGGGTTGCTTGGCAATAAATTGACGAGCAAAAAGATTGGTTTGGTCCACGATGTTGTGGACCAACTCGTCAGAGAAAAATAAATTTAAAAAATCTATTTCGGAGAAGCCATCTGTGTTCACTTGAACGCCTGGCTGTCCTGTAAAAGGGGGGGATTGTGGCTGACCCTGTGGTAGAAGGCAACCACAATGGGTTTGCCAAGGCCTCCGGGAGCTGTGTTTGGGCCCTAATCCTTTGGCGTGAAATGCCAGCACTTATGCTGGGCATTTCCCCTTGGGATCTAGCGCCATTGGCATTTGCCGATTGTCTGGCACTGCTGGTTGCTGCCTGGTCTTCAGCCCGTCTTCTTTTAGGAAGGACTGCTTCCTCCTCAAATTCTGATGAAGATGTACTGTCTTCAGTGGGCACGTATTCGGAACCAGAACCAGAATCAGAACTGCTGTGGCTGGGCAGTGAGAGCTCCCCGCTGCTCTCATCGGTCAGGCTCAGCATCTGATATGCCTCTTCTGTAGTGTATAATCTCTTTCTGAACATGATGACAGGTACTCTGGTGACAGGTACTGATTGGTGACAGGTACTGATTGGTGACAGGTACTCTGATTGGTGACAGGTACCCTAATTGGTGACTGGTTCTCTGGTTGGCAACAGGTACTCTAGTGACAGGTGCTTTGGTTGGTGACATGTACTCTGGTGACAGGTACTCTAGTTACAGGTACTGATTGGTGACAGGGACTCTGGTGACAGGCACTATGGTGGCAGGTACTCTGGTGACAGGTACTCTGGTGACAGGTACTCTTGATTGGTGAAAGGTACTCTGGTTGGCGACAGGTAATCTGGTGACAGGTACTTTGGTGATAGGTACTCTGATTGGTGACAGGTACTCTGATTGGCGACAGGTACTCTGGTGATAGGTACTCTGGTGATAGGTACTCTGATTGGTGACAGGTACTTTGGTGACAGGTACTTTGGTGACAGGTACTTTGGCGACAGGTACTCTGGTGACAGGTACTCTGATTGGTGACAGGTACTTCAGATGGGGTGACAGTTACTCTGATTAGTGACAGGTACCCCAGATGGGGTGACAGGTACTCCAGATGGCGTGACGGGTACTCTGATTGATGACGGGTACTCTGGTGACAGGTACCCCAGATGGGGTGACAGGTACTCTGATTGGTGACGGGTACTTTGGTGACAGGTACTCTTGATTGGTGACAGGTACCCTAGATGGGGTGACGGGTATTCTGATTGGTGACGGGTACTTTGGTGACAGGTACTCTTGATTGGTGACAGGTACTCTGGTGACAGGTATCCCAGATAGGGTGACTGGTACTCTGATTGGTGACGGGTACTTTGGTGACAGGTACTCTGGTGACAGGTACCCCAGATGGGGTGACGGGTACTCTGATTGGTGATGGGTACTTTGGTGACAGGTACTCTGGTGACAGGTACCCCAGATGAGGTGACGGGTACTCTGATTGGTGACGGGTACTTAGGTGACAGGTACTCTTGATTGGTGACAGGTACTCTGGTGACAGGTACCCCAGATGGGGTGACGGGTACTCTGATTGGTGACGGCCACTTTGGTGACAGGTACTCTTGAGACAGGTACCCCAGATGGGGAGACAGGTACTCTGATGGGCTCAGACAGGTACTCTGATGGGCTCAGACAGGTACTCTGATGGGCTCAGACAGGTCCTCTTTTAGTCAGGGGGCAATCTGGGGGCAATCTGGCACAGGTAATAGCATAAAGCTCTCACTCACAGTATAGCAGCTCTTCTCCTCCCACTGGAACGGTGTGTGAGGAGAAGTGCCTGGTAACAGTAAGTTACCTGGCACTTTGTTGACATTTGTGACCGGCTGTGATTGGACACAGCAGGTCACGTGGTAAAGAGCCAATTTCATTGGCTCTTTACCCTGATCGGGGTTGGGCTTTGTCCAAGGGACAAGCCACAACCCCGATCGCCGCTCTGCACGCCCCCCAGGGGCACGCACGAACGGCGTGAACGGCGATTGCTGTTACATAGCAAATGACCGCAGGAAGTCATATGACGTTCTGTTACCATAGGGAGTGCACCTTGCTGGTGTATTTTTACTATACACCGGTAAGGAAGTAGTTAAAGCTCTCAAGTGTTGGGGTTTGGGGGCTGGGAGGGTTGGGGTGGGTGTTTTAGTTAAAGGACTGCTGTTCCTTTGTTTACAGCCTCTTCTTTACCAGGTTAGGAACTCCAAAGATTATAAGCATTTCCAGTCTCCAAATATACAGAAAGCAATAATTGTTTCTACATTAACAGTGAAAATACCAAAATTTGTACCTCCTGATATATGGGATTGGCAGTGGCAACTTATATTATTACGCTCGGAGATACATCCTGTGATACTATTGATATGTGTACAAAAGGGATGGGCCCACGGTTCGATTCAAACTTACGTTCGCCCGTTCGTCGAATATAGAACATTATGGGGCATTCACAGCGACTTCGCCGCTGCAGAGCGCCCCATAATGCATTGCGTGCAGACGGCGTACACAGCTCCTCCACAATGGGAGGGCTGCCGCCGTCTGCGCTGGCTTTGACGTTTTATTTATAGTGTAAGGCGGGTCCACCGGGTGACGTGCGGGTGACCCCGCCCTCTTTTGACGTCATGTGATGGCAGAGGGACGGGTCACTCAATTATGTCACTGGGTGGCCCTGCCCTTCACTATAAACAAAACATCAAAACAAACAGAGCTTAGTCGGTTGGAGCCCTCCCATGGAGGAGGAGCTGTTCATTTTTACTTTTTTTTTCGGGTCCGTCGCTCGCCGTGATTGACGATGGATTACAACGGGGGACACTTATTTTTATTTTTTATTTTTTAATAATGGACTTGTCACTAATTGTCTAATGTGTTTTTTTTTTCTTTTTTGACACTTTTGGTGAATTCGTGGGGGTACGATGTACCCGATACTAATACACATGGGGGGTTGGGATCTGGGGGCCCCCTTATTAAAGGGGGCTTCCAAATTCCGATAAGCCCCCAGCCCGCACACACCCACAACCACAGCCCAGGGTTGTGGGGAAGAGGCTCTTGTCCCCATCAACATGGGGCCAAGGAGCTTTGGGGTGGGGGGCGCAGAGCCCCCCTGCCCCAAAGGATCCATACTCCCCATGTTGAGGGCATGTAGCCTGGTACTGCTCAGGGAGGGGCGTTCACTCGTCACCCCCCCATCCTGATTAGCCAGGTTGCATGCTTGGATAAGGGTCTGGTCTGGATTATAGGGGGGACCCCACGTCAATTTTTTTTTTTACATTTTGGCGCGGGGTTCCACTTGAAATACAAACCAGATCCGAATAACCTGGTATGGACTGGGGGGGACCCCACTCAATTTTTTTCAGTGATTTTTCTGTATTTTGCCGGGAGCCGGCAATACATTACAGCCGCAATTTTAAATTACAATTTTTCCTTCACAAATGTAATTTTGCTCTGGCTATTTTCTAAACATCGCAGAGGTGCGCCCTTTTACAAGCAAACTAGGGGAACCCCCAGGCACAATATTTAAAGGAAAAATCACTACTACTGAAAAAAACTATTGATTTAAAAACTTTTTTTGCATTGATACATGTCCCCTAGGGCAGGACCCGGGTCCCCATACACTTTTTATGGCAATAACTTACATATAAACCTTTAAAATGAGCACTTTTGAGTTTTCATGTTCGGGTCCGATAGACTTTAACGGTGTTCGAATGTTCAGACAAATTTTTTCCTGAACTGAACCGGGGGGGGGGGGGATGTTCGGCCCATCCCTAGTGTACAACCATGTCTAAGTTATGTTTAATCTCTTGGAATGTGAGGGGACTAAACTCTAAGGTGAAGCGGTCGTCAATGTTTGTATACCTCACAAGACACAATCTGCATGTGATCCTCCTCCAAGAAACCCATTTACAGGGCTCTAGAGTAATGGCTCTTAACCGCTTGCCGACCGCCGATCGGCAATTGACGGCGACAAGCTGGCTCTCCTGCGCAAATCGCCGTCATATGACGGCGGCCGCGGGATCGAGCCTAGTGAGCGCGCGCGCCTCCGGAGGCGTGCCCACGCTCTCACTGTGTTCGGGGAGGGCCAGGGAGCGGGTGCGGCGGAGTCGATCTCCGCCGGCCACCCGTGATGCCCCCCCCGGAGCGAAGGAACGGAGGTCCGTGTATGTAAACACGGACCTCCGTTCTGTGTGAGGGGGAAGGGCTGTGATCACAGCCTTCCTGTATACGAAGGCTGTGACCACTTCCTTTCCCCTGCTAGGGCAGTCCCCCCACAGTTAGAACACGCCCAGGGAACATACTTAACCCTTAGAGCGCCCCCTGCAGGTTAACCCCTTCACTGCCAATGGCATTTACACAGTAATCAGTGCATTTTTATAGCACTGATCGCTGTATAAATGCCAATGGTCCCAAAAAAGAGTCAAAATGGTCCGACATGTCCGCTGAAATATCGCAGTACCGCTAAAAATCGCAGATCGCCGCCATTACTAGTAAAAAAAAAATAAAAAACCCCAAAAATGAATTCTCATCATCCGTAAACGCAACCACTTTTGCGCAAACCAATCAATAAACGCCGATTGCGATTGTTTTTATCGCAAATATGAGGAAGAATATAAATCGGCCAAAAACGGTGAAAAAAAATGTTTTTTTATATTTTTTTTTTTGGATTTGTATTCTAGCAAAAAGTAAGAAATTTGGGTTTTTTTGCAAAATTGTCGCTCTTCTTTTGCTTATAGCGGCGATCAGAAATGACGCAGAGGGGATCAAATACCACCAAAAGAAAGCTCTGTTTGTGGGAAAAAAAGGACGCAAATTTCGTTTGGGTACAACGTCGCACGACCGCGCAATTTTCAGTTAAAGCGACGCATCGCCGAATCGCAAAAAGGGCTCCGGTCCTAAAGCTGGAAATCCTTCCGGGGCTGAAGTGGTTAAACTGGCCAAGATAGCATATGCCCTACACTTATTCCACCCATGCCAGGGGCACCTCCATCCTAATAGCCAAATCTGCTCCGGTGACCATTAAGCATATTAAACTTGATCCTGAATGTTGCTTTGTGATTCTGGCCAGGGCAGGCCATACACATGCCACCTTTCACCATGCCGGCATTTCAATGTGTGATGATGGCAGTACTAGGGATGGCGGAGGGCCCGTTGATAAAGGCAGGTGACTATAATACCGTCCTGAAAATCAAAGGGTTGGGGGAACGGGACTTTGTATGAAGCTGGTTTGGCCTGGTAAGGCTGGTGCTTCCATCCCTATACAATATATATATGAAATAAAATTGCAAATATTGCAAAGGAAAAGGGGGAGATAATTTGGGACTTTATATGAAGCATGTGGTTGTCATATGGTACCTTTGATGGATATCAATAAGAGGGTAAGATAGGTAAAATGTTTTATCGTATATGAATAAATGAATAGTACATCTATGGTCACAAAAGTGACCCAAGGTTACATCTATGGTCATAAAAGAGATCCAAGGTAGAAGAGTGTAACATACATTATACAATATACATCATACATTAATACAATAACATGCAATAGGGTAAATAAAGCATGGCATGGCTATATTCCCCATCCATCAATCCCATAGTGTATATGACAATGTTGAATTAATATAGTAAGAGGCAGTATGGCCCACGACCCCATATTCCTGGGGTATAAGCCCCGGATATGACCAAATAGAAGGAAAGATGGTGGTAGGACATCAAACCTATGTAGGACTGCAGAAACACGACAGTAGTAGCTCGACGCGTTTTGTGGCTAAAAAGGGCCACTCACCAGGAGCAAGCGTGTTAGGGTCTGCAAGGAAAAGAACAATGAACATGGGGGGGGTTTATTAAAACACGTTGCACACTCACTTGTATCCTCATACAGATAAGTGGGGCCTCCAATGTGCCTATAGGAGGCCACCACACAATCTAGTAGGGGATATACTTACAGTCTGTGAGCCGATACCGGAAAACCGGCCAGGGCGAGCCAATCTGGAAGAACATCCTGATCGGGGACTGTGCTGCTTCTCGCCTGTCTGCACTGCAGTGGAACGTCGGCCTTCCCGCTCACTGCCTCCTATGCACCGTGTCCACAAGGTGGAACTCCACCTTGCACATGCTGGAGAGACTGTGCTAGCAGCAGCAGGCAATAGTGGAGTTTCAGATGCAGCACGCATGGGTCAGTCACTCTGCAGAACAGCACCACTTCACCACCAATGAGTGGGCCTCCATGCAAGACCTGTGTACCATATTGCGCTGTTTCAAGTACTCCACCAACATGGCCAGTGCCGATGACGCTGTTCTCAGCGTTACTATCCCACTTCTATGTCTCCTTGAAAAAACACTTCGGGCGATGATGGAAGAGGATGTGGCACAGGAGGAGGAAGAATAGGGGTCATTTCCACGGTTATCAGGCCAGTCATTCACAAGTGGCTCGGAGGGTGGGTTCCTGCACCAGCATAGGCAAGATAAAACATTTTCAAGCCAGGGCACAGTTCTGGAGGATGAGGAGGACGAGGATGAGGAGGACGAGGAGGAACCGTGTTCACAGCAGGGTGGCACCCAACGCAGCTCATGGGCATCACTGGAGCGTGGCTGGGGGAATATGGAGGACACAAATGATACACCTCCCACAGAGGACAGCTTGTCTTTGCTTCTGGGCAGCCTGGCACACATGAGCGACTACATGCTTCAGTGCCTGCTCAACGACAGCCGAGTTGCCCACATTTTAACTTGTGCTGATTACTGGGTGGCCACCCTGCTGGATCCCCGTTACAAGGACAACGTGCCGTCCTTAATTCCCTCACTGGAGCGTGATCTGAAGATGCGCGACTACAAGCACACACTGACACCGAGGGCTCAGTGGAAGCACAAGGCGAAGGCAGAGAAGGAGGAAGAGGTCGCCATTGCAGCTGTGGCACCACCAGCACCTCAGAAGGCAGGGTTAGCATGGCCAAAATGTGGAAAAGCTTTGTCAGCAGCAAGCCACAACAAACAGCACCACCAACTGATCTGCAACGTCTTAGCAGGAGGCAGCATTTCAGCAACATGGTGGAACAGTATGTGTGCACACGCCTACACGTACTGACTGATGGGTCTACCCCATTCAACTTCTGGGTCTCCAAATTGGCCACATGGCCTGAGCTTGCCCTTTATGCCTTGGAGGTGCTGGCCTACCCTGAAGCCAGTGTATTGTCTGAACATGTGTTTAGTACGGCAGGGGCGTTATCAAAGACAAGCACAGTCGCTTGTCCACAGCCAACGTGGACAAGCTAACATTTATTAAAATGAAGCAGGCATGGATCCCACAAGACTTGTCTGTACCTTGTGCAAAATAGACATTTAGACCGGCCTCACACAGCCATTGGTACACTTTTTTTTTTTAATATGTCTCAATATTTTGGGGGCTACCCCAATTAGAAAAAACAAACAAACAAACAAAAAACAGTGTTGGCTACCTCCTCCTCCTCCACCGCCACTTTTGTTTACAGGGCACTTGTCCTACTCTTACCCCCATTTTGCTTCCTTTTGCAGCCCTCTAGCCCTTTCCAGGACTCTTTTACAGCCATTTTTGTACCTAAAAGTTTGGGTCACCATTGACTTCAATAGGGTTCGGGGCCGAATTCAAACTTTTTCGCGAAGTTCGGCCGAACCCGACGAACCCGAACATCCAGGTGTCCGCTCAACTCTACTGAGCACGGATGGGGATGACTGAGCACTGATGGGGATGACTGAGCACAGATGGGGATGACTGAGCACGGATGGGATGGCTGAGCACAGATGGGGATGACTAATGGATGGCTGAACGGATGGGGATGCTGGATGGATGGCTGAACGGATGGGGATGATGGATGGATGGCTGAACGCATGGGGATGACGGATGGATGACTGACTGAGCATGGCTGGATAGGTGAGCATGGATTAGGATGGATGTCTGAGCATGGATAGATGGATGGGTGTGCAGACTATCACATAGCAGCGTTGACATCACTGCTGCATCTGATCTCTCCCCTCTCCTCTCACACTGCACCGATCGATGCAGAGAGGGGAGAGACAAGCTGGACATCCGCTGGCTTGTTTACATGTGATCGCTCCATCATTTGACGGAGCGATCACGTGGTAAAGGGCTGCTACAAGTGGCGTTTACCGCAATCCGTGAAGCGTCCCGTCAGGGATGTTCCTGGGTGCGCGCCCCAGGGGGCGTGTGGGACACGCGATCATGGGAGGACGTCCTCCCAGAATTAACAAACTGCCATGTAGCCATCAATTGGCTATGGGGTGGTTGTTAAGTAGTTAAAAGGCAAGGTTTGCTAGTTGGCTTATGTTTTGTGGCTGTCGGAGGCCAGCCCCACACAGCATAGTGAGTAAACTATACTGTTTAGTTTAGCGCCAGATGGCAAGGATTTATTTTCTCTTTTGTTTGTTTTTAACCTGCAAACCGGCAAGCCGCCAGATTATAAAGAAAGTTGCCTGTACGCTCACTATTTTCCTCAGGAAAGTTGATCCCCACAAACTAATTTCCACAATATATACACTATATAGGGTATATATATATATATATATATATATTCTTACACTTACATGTCCTGAATGGACTCTATAGACTATACACTGAATGAGCTGTATATATAGTCAACGCTAAATGCATCGTATTATACGTATATATACAGTATCTCACAAAAGTGAGTACACCCCTCACATTTTTGTAAATGTTTTATTATATCTTTTCATGTGACAACACTGAAGAAATGACACTTTGCTACAATGTAAAGTAGTGAGTGCACAGCTTGTATAACAGTGTAAATTTGCTGTCCCCTCAAAATAACTCAACACACAGCCATTAATGTCTAAACCGCTGGCAACAAAAGTGAGTACACCCCTAAGTGAAAATGTCCAAATTGGGCCCAATTATCCATTTTCCCTCCCTGGTGTCATGTGACTCGTTGACGTTACAAGGTCTCAGGTGTGAATGGGGAGCAGGTGTGTTAAATTTGGTGTTATCACTCTCACTCTCTCATACTGGTCACTGGAAGTTCAACATGGCACCTCATGTCAAAGAACTCTCTGAGGATCTGAAAAAAAGAATTGTTGCTCTACATAAAGATGGCCTAGGCTGTAAGAAGATTGCTAAGACCCTGAAACTGAACCACAGCACGGTGGCCAAGACCATACAGCGGTTTAACAGGACAGGCTTCACTCAGAACAGGCTCACCATGGTCGACCAAAGAAGTTGAGTTTACATGCTCAGCGTCATATCTAGAGGTTGTCTTTGGGAAATTGCAGAATTGCAGCCGAGGTTGAAGGGGTTGGCAGTCAGCCTGTCAGTGCTTAGACCAAACGCCGAACACTGCATCAAATTGGTCTGCATGGCTGTCATCCCAGAAGGAAGCCTCTTCTAAAGATTATGCACAAGAAAGCTTACAAACAGTTTGCTGAAGACAAGCAGACTAAGGCCAAGCATTACTGGAACCATGTCCAGTGGTCTGATGAGACCAAGATAAACATATTTGGTTCAGATGGTGTCAAGCGTGTGTGGTGGCAACCAGGTGAGGAGTACAAAGACAAGTGTGTCTGGCCTACAGTCAGCATGGTGGTAGGAGTGTCATGGTCTGGGGCTGCATGAGTGCTATTATTTCTTCTGGAACGGTTTTCCAGGTCTTCCAATTTTTGGGCAATAAGCTGATTGGTTTTATCCTGAGTTTGTTCAGAGCCCTGAAGCTGGTATAGTTCATCCTCAATGTTGGATATGCGGGATTCAGCTTCGTTAAGTCTGGTGGAGTGATCATGCAGCTCCTTCCTCATCAAGGCCATTCCAGCACTCACTGCTCTTTCCACTGCTGCTTCTATGGTGGGGGAGAGTAGGGCTGCCACCGCTTGGGCAATGTCTGAGGTGGTTCCGGAACTGTTAGTTGGTGGGAGGCCAACTTGTGGTGTACCTGTGTCCATGTTGGTGTTGTCATGCAACGCCACAGAATGGGTAGGTGTTATGGAGGTTTCCCTTGGAATCGGGGGTGATGCAGCTGTGGTTGCTGATGTTGCTGATGTGTGGGCCGAAGCCATGGTCTCAGTTTCTATAGTGATGGACGTCGTCCGTGGCGGTTGTTTTTCAAGGAATCGCTCCATCTTCCCGTGGGGCCAGTTGCTCAGCTTAGCGTGAGAAGGGAAACGGGCTGTGATTGATCCCCAGATGAGAAAACTGCCTGGGTTATATCACTAGGTCAGGTGTGGATGGTCAGCAGCTTTAAGTGATCTGTGGGCCTGAAGCTGCGGCCTTGATTGCGGAGGGCTGTGTTACCTCTCTAAGAGGTATGGCAGAGATTGAGCCCGAGTAGCCTTCCCGTGGGGCCAGTTGCTCAGCTTAGCATGAGAGGGAGAACGGGCTTTGATTGATCCCCAGATGAGAAAACTGCCTGGGGTGTGTCGCTAGGCCAGGTGTGGATGGTCAGCAGCTTTAAGTGATCTGTGGGCCTTGATTGCGGAGGGCTGTGTTACCTCTCTAAGAGGTATGGCAGAGATTGAGCCTGGATAGTCCTTGCCACCCACCTTTGATCAACTGCTTTGCGCTGCCAAGGAGTGCGGGCCGTGGCGCGGGTTGACTGAGCCGACTGAGGTGTCTGTGCTCCGGAGTAGGCCGAAGCCGCTGCCTCGATTTTGGGTGATGCGGTCCACGGTCACAGCGCTCGGAACGCGGTCTTTCCCTGGTTGCTCGGAGGATGAGGGGGTACTGCTGGGTGCCCGGTTACGACCGATGGGTGCTTAGAGCCGATTTAAAGGCAGATTCGTGGCCGCCCGGCGGGAGCTGCTGAGAGAAGCAGCTAGTGCATACGGCGCCAGAACCGGAAGTTGTTGTTGTTTTTTAAACCAAAGAAATATAGCATAATTCTTATTGGCTTAAATTTGTGAAGAAAGGATATTTCTTTGCAAAATTTTATAACAGAAAATAAGAAAAAAAATGTGATTGTTATGGTTTTTCAAAAAAAAAAAACAGTGATGATTAACCACTTCCCGCCCGGCGCATTGACAAATGAGGTCCGGGTGGGGGGTTCATTATCCTGACTGGACGTCTATTGACGTCCTCAGGATAATGCGCGATCGCGCGCCCCCGGGGGCGCGCATCGGGGCGATCGGTGGTGCCGTGGGTCATTCTGACCCACCGCATTACCGACCGAGGTAAAAGGCTTCGATCCAAAGCCTTTTACCATGTGATCAGCCGTGACCAATCACGGCTGAGCGTAATAGGACTCCTGCAGTTATCTGCAGGTCAGTCCTATTACTTGGGGGGTGGGCCTGGAGTAAACAGTTACGCGGCCCGCCCTTCACCAATTAGTAGTGACAAAAAAAAAAAACTTTTTGGTATTGTTAGTGTAAAAAAAAGAATAAAAGACAATATTTTAAAACGTTTCTTTATAGGAAAGAAGTGTTTAAATTCGGTTATTCTTAATACGATATAAAGAAACCAAATTTTTTGTTGTTGTTGAAGGCCAAGACCGCGGCATACGTGATCGACGAAGAGAGTCGTCGAGGGCGGCCCGCCGGTGCTT
>BLSH010111219.1:68996-84120 GCA_018402905.1 Glandirana rugosa | reverse complement strand
GCCACAGACTGATTTCTCCATGCCACGCCGCATTGCTGCAGTAATTCAGGCAAAAGGAGCCCCAACTAAGTATTGAGTGCTGTACATGCTCATACTTTTCAGTTGGCCAAGATTTCTAAAAATCCTTACTTTGTATTGGTCTCAAGTAATATTCTAATCTTCTGAGATACTGAATTTGGGATTTTCCTTAGTTCTGTTTTCTGTCAGTTATAATCATCAAAATTTTTGAAATATAGGAGTCTGTGTGTAATGAATGAATATAATATACAAGTTTCACTTTTTGAAATGGAATTAGTGAAATAAAAACGGGATCTTTTTTGACGTACCGTAACATCCCTTTCTCTGAGTTCGTCGACAGGCGCATCGATTCTAGGACTAAGTGGTTATGCTGCCTCTTATCAGGAGTTACTAGGCAGAACAGGCAGTTATAACAGCAAAAGAACAGCAACAGACACAGCCCCTCCCAGGGGGTGGTTCCCACTGGCAGATAACCCCACACCCAGCTCCTGCTAGCTCAGTTCGTAACAAGCAGTGCAACAACAGGGGTGGGTGCTGTGCCTGTCGACAAACTCAGAGAAAGGGATTTTACGGTAAGTAAAAAAAAAAATCCCGTTTCTCTTTCATTCGTTGACAGGCACAGCGATTCTAGGACTAAGTGGGACGTCCAAAAGCAGTGTCAAAAATGAGGGGTGGGTAACAGAACAACAGAACTACACCCAACCGAACCCTCAGCGAGGAACCAAAAACATGTCTCACACGGCCGTCTGCAAAACTTTGCGGCCAAACGCAGCATCCGAGGATGCTAAAACATCAACTCTGAAAAACTTTGAAAAGGTGTGCACAGAGGACCAAGTAGCCGCCTTGCACACCTGAAACACAGACGCCTGATGTCGAAAAGCCCAGGAAGTGCTAATCGCCCTGGTAGAGTGAGCCGTGACCGGGAAAGGAGGCTCCAGACCCCGAACAGCATAGGCTCAGGTCACCGTCTGTCTAATCCAACATGAGATAGTGGCTGAAGAGGCCACCAAACCTATGCGTGGACCATCCACCACGACAAAGAGCATCCGACCTCTGAAAGGGGGCCGTGGTCGCCAGATACACCCGCAGGGCCCGAACAATGTCCAGGGAGTGCAAAGCAACCTTCTTAGGGTGAAATGGACGCGGGCACAAAGGAAGGAAGGACAATGTCCTCATTGATGTGAAAGGATGACACCACCTTTGGTAAAAAGGAAGGTGAAGGGCGCAAGACCGCCTTATCCCTGTGTAGGACCAGATAAGGAGACCTACAGGATAGAGCCGATAACCCAGACACCCGCCGAGCGGATGTGATAGCCACCAGGAAAGCCACCTTCTGTGAAAGCAGTTGCAGTGAAATATCCCTGATATTCTCAAAGGGTGGCTTCTGGAGGACCGAGAGGACCAAATTGAGGTCCCATGGCACCAGAGGCGACCGTACTTGGGGGGCGACATGCCGAACCCCCTGCATAAATGTATGGATCAAAGAATGCGTCGCCAAAGGACGCTGAAAAAGGATCGCCAGAGCAGAAACCTGACCCTTGATAGTACTCAACGCCAGATTCTGATCGAGACCCTTCTGTAGGAAGTCCAGCACCCGAGCCACCGAGAAGGAACGAGGGTTCCACCCCCCGGCTTCGCACCAATCGATGTAAGCCTCCCAGGTGCGGTGATAAATTTTACGTGAAGTGGCCTTACGTGCCTTCAACATGGTAGGAATCACCAAGTCCGAGACACCTCGATCCCTCAACACCTGGGATTCAATAGCCAGGCCGTTAAAGCCAGAGCGGGTAAAGCAGGGTGCAAGATGGGCCCCTGGGACAGAAGATCCTCACAAAGCGGCAGTCGCCAGGGGGCATCCACCACCATCCGCACTATGTTGGCGTACCAAGGACACCTTGGCCAATCTGGGGCTACCAGAAAGGTCGGTATATGCCCTCTGCCTCTATTCTGCGCCGAAGGCGCGGAAGCAGCTTGAGAGGAGGAAAGACAGGAGGAGTCGATACCGAGCCCACGGAGTCACTAGAGCATCCACCGCATCCGCCAAGGGATCCCTTGTCCTGCTCACGAAGGTCTGCACCTTCCGATTGAGATGGGATGCTAGCAAGTCCACATCTGGAACTCCCCACCTCAGACAAATCTGATGGGACACGTCCGGGTGCAGGGACCACTCTCCCTGGTCCAGGCGCTGACGACTGAGATAGTCCGTCTGCCAATTTTCTATGCCCGGTATGTGAACGGCAGAAATTGCCGAACGTGGCTTTCTGCCCACCGTAGAATGGAGGCTACCTCTGAGTTTATCGTCCCGCCCTGGTGTTTCATGTATGCCACCGCCGTGGCATTGTGTGACTGAATCCGGACAGGGCGCCCATGCAGCCTCGATGTACAATGGCAGAGACAGACGAGACTCCTCCGGAGACCACTGACCCTGGGCAGAGAGCAGCCCCAGGACTCCGCCCCAGCCGGTCAGGCTGGCGTCCGTCGTGATTACCGTTCAGCGAAGGGGGGGGGGGGGGGGACTTTCCAGACCGAAGAGCCGGGGCCCGCAGCCATCAGAGCAGCGATGCCCTCCCCTGGTGATCCATCCTGACCACACTATCCAGTGCAGATGGGGACCTGTCCCATCTCAGGAAAATCCCCCGCTGCAACACGCGGGTGTGACCCTGAGCATAAGGCCCAGGATCCGCATGCAAAATCGGATTGAGGCCCATTTCTGGGACAGTAGAGACCGAACCGCCGACTGAAGCGTCTGCCGCTTGGCTGGTGGGAGGAAAACCTTCGCCTGGGCTGCATCCAGGATCAGCCCCAGATACTCCAGGCAGTGAGATTCAGAACCGACTTCGGGAGATTGATCACCCAGCCGAACTCATGCAGAGTGTGCAGGGTAATCGCCATATTGTCCCTGAGTGCCAGAGCCGACTCTGCACGCAGGAGGTGGTCGTCCAGATACGCCACCACCGTGATGCCCCTCTGCCTCAGCAGAACCAAAACCAGGGCCAGCAGTTTGGTGAATACCCGAGGTGCCGAGGACAGGCCAAACGGGAGAGCCACAAACTGGTAGCGCTCTTCCCCAACCGCAGGAAGCGCTGGTGCCGGGCATAGATAGGGACATGCAGGTACGCATCTTTGATGTCGAGGGAGGCCAGGAAATCACCCTGGTGCAGTGCCGCTACCACCAAGCGGAACGACTCCATGCAAAACCTGTGAACCCGCACAAACCTGTTGAGGTCCTTCAGGTCCAGGATGGGACGAACCCCATCCTTCTTTGGGACCACAAAAAGGTTTGGATAAAACCCCTGGGAACGTTCCGCCGTGGAACGGGAACAATCACCCCATGCGAATTGTTCATGCGGAGGACTTGTCCTCTGGCTTGGTGCACTTACGCGGCCAGGGATGCTTCTGTCCACCCGCGGGGGCCTTGGTGGGCTGTGAACCCTTGCCCGAGGAGCGGAAGGGACGAAAAGGCCGCCTATGTGCTGGAAAGGAAGGGCCCTGCCGGCAACGGGGGTCCGAGCTCCGTCTAGACTCGAAGAAAAAAGTGCTCTTCCCTCCAGTGAGCTTCTTGATCATCTCATCCAAGGAGTCACCGAAGAGCCGCCCACCCTGGAAAGGCAATTCCACCAGGGCCCTCTTAGAAATCTGGTCCACAGACCAGCACTTCAGCCAAAGCCACCGCCTGGCTACCACAGAGACCACGGACGCCTTGGATATCAGGGGAGCCGCGTTCAGGGCTGCATCGCACAGATACTGAGCCCCTTGGACCATCCGATCTGACAGATCCACACACTCAGGGGAAGCCTGCGTCCTGCACAACTCGCTGTGTAACAGCTTCGCCCACTCAGTGAGCGTTTGCGACACCAGTGCAGAAGCCACAATGGGCCACATGGCAGACCCCGTTAGAACAAATAGGGATATGACGCAAGCCTCAGCCTTCCAGTCAGCCGGGTCCTTAAATGATGGCGTGCCCTCCACCGAGATGGTGGTCGCCTTACTCAAACGGGACACAAAGGGGTCCACCACGGGGGGCAATGCCCACTTCAATAACTTATCCTCAAAGGGATAAAGCACAGCAAAACGCTTCGGAATGGGGAGGGAACTATGAGGCCGAGCCCAGTCCTTATAAACTTATCCAAAAAATTCACATCCGGGAAGACCTTAGCCGCAGGCCCCGGTCTGTGACCCGAAGTGCCGCTGCCTCTTCTTCTAATTGCAGGGTCTCACGCACTGAGGTGATCAGAGCGTCTACTAGAGCTTTCTCGTGCGCAGCAGCGGAAGCCTCAGACTCATCCCCACTATCAGGAGCGTCAGATCTCGCCGTCCGACAGTTCAAGGGGGGTCCCCACGACGGAGGAGCCCCCCTCGGGGTCCGAGTCCTCCCCCCGAGGAAGGGGGGGCAAGAAACGCTTTTTGGTGTCCCTGCGGTTCCACAGCAACTCTACCCGGGAGACAAACGTCTCCAGGACCGTGGACATGGCGTCTACGAGGGACGGGGCCCCCGAAGTGCTGGCTTCAGGCACCAAGAGGTACGGTGGGGAAGCGCCCGCATCGGCTGCCATTCGGTCACCCACCCTGGCAGTGCCCAGTGAATGAGGCCTATTACCAGGAAACCACTGCACCCCCCACCCGCGCAAGGCTAGTCACAGGGAGCACCCCAAGGGGACTCGCCACCCGACCCAGAGAGGAGCTGCCTTCTGCTGCTGTCCCCACAGTAGCCATGCTCAGAGCCGCTGCCGTGGAGAGCCGTGCTGGGGGGTAAATCTGTGCCAAAAACCGGCCAGGACTGCCCCCAAGCTCACACATCCACGTGTAGACACAGGGAAAATGGCCGCCCTGCACACTAGAGGTCAAACACCCCTGGAATAGGGCCCGGCTACAAGAAAATGGCCGCCGAGCACAGGGCGAGGGGAGGGAGGCGGTGGGAGACCAGCTAGGGGCCCTTACCCTGGGAGCCACCAGAGGGGGAGTGTGCAACAGCAGGGTCCCGGAGGGAACAGGGGGGAACCACCCATCGCGCTCACCCCGGAGGGGGGATCTGCCAGCTTCCTCTCCCGGACCGCCGAGGGGGAGGGGGGAAAATACCCCATCTAGGTGGGCGGTGCGGGGATCCCACCCTAGACAGCGTTCGCACTCCCGGCTAGGCCAGAGGGAGCTGTTGGCCCAGGGCGCACTGCGTGCGGCAGCGGGGCGTTTAACCCGCAGGGCCATCCCGTCCTGTTCGGGGCCTGTCGCAGTCGACCCATCGCGAAGCATCCGGTCTAACGCGTGATGGCCGACTGGGGAGACTACCTGGGTCCGAGACCCAGCCTGTCGCCCAGCACGGCTGCTTGAATGAAGTCTTCATCTGTGAGGCTGTCTCCTGACAGCCGATGTGGACCAGAGAGGTACCACAGATCCCAACAGGGAGCTTAGGTCTAACTCCTTACACTAGGCAGAGAAAATTGAGCTAGCAGGAGCTGGGTGTGGGGTTATCTGCCAGTGGGAACCGCCCCCCTGGGAGGGGGTGTGTCTTGCTGTTCTTTTGCCATTAGAAATACCTGTCCTGCCTAGTAACTCCTGATGAGAAGCAGCCTAAACACGTAGTCCTAGAATCACTGCGCCTGTCGACAAACTAAAGAGAAATCAACTTTTTGATGATATTCTAATTATATGACCAGCACCTGTATATATGTATATATGTAAGGGACAGACTCGATGGACTACTCAGTCTTTTTCTGCCGTCACTTTTCTATGTTTCTATGTATTGCAGTCTTGAAGTGGTTAAGAATGTTCATCCCATTTTCTAATTCTAAGGCTGGTTTCACACGGCCGTTCCGTCAGCAAGCTCCGTTCAGCTAAGCGGCGATCACTCTATTAATCCCCGCTGAGCCGACGGATCCGTCAGAGCCCCTGCTCTCCCCTATGGCAAATCGGATGACGAGATCTGTCTGTCCGTTATCATCCAATCCAATGACAGATAGAAAAGTGGGGTTTACATCCGTCAGACTTTACGGGTCTGGAGCAGATTGGAGAGCAACGGAATGGACATGCCTCCGCTGACATCCGCGGCTCCATAGGGGTGCATGGATGGTCCATTCAGGTCCGCCTGAAAAAACACAAAAAAAAAACAGGCGGACCTGAACGGAATGTCCGTGTGAAAGGGGCCCAAGTCAGGTCAAATTGATTTGTTCGTTATTAACCAGTGACAAAAAAAATTTGAAGGAGCTGGATGGAATATTTTTCTCAAACCAATTTCTCAGTGTATGTGCTTTTCGCTTGGTAAAGTCTGTTCATTCCAAACTGAATGCATAATAAAAGCAACTTTTGGAATATTTGGCAAGTCGTGAAATGTACTGAGAATTTAATATGAATATTCATTTAAAAATCTATTGTCTAGCCCATTTTAGAGTAGTGAAGCCAAATTGGCAATATACCAAGACAACTAAATTTTTTTTTAGAGGAGAAATCATTGTGATCACCTACCTTTTTCTCTCATCGTAGCTGTACTCCAGGCAGGTATAACAATAAAATTAAAACATGAATTTTTAATTATAAAACAATATATAATCAGAGCAATATTGTAAAGGAGAGTTAAAGATATGCATGAATTTCACATATCTGTGTATTTTTAATCCCTGTGTGTAGTTTTTAATATTCATAGCAGAGAGCACTATGGTTTCCCCTTTTTATTTTATGGCCACACGCGACTGATCGAGATCCAGAGGTCAGCATGGTTCAGGGAAGCCCTGAGGAGGAGTACACCAGTGGCATTCTGAAATACATATTAACAAGCAATTGAGACTCTGTAGTGGGATCATTATTTGGAGGTGAGCAGGAACTCCAGCTAGAGGTGGTGGTCACTGGATTATATGAATCTTTTGAATCAACATATTTTTTAACTATTATTTAGAGTCGCACTACGGTGGAATTTTTCTCACACGATTAGGACTTTTTTTTTGAATAAATATAGTTTGTGTTATATTAGTTGTGCTACACTGGTTATGTTATACTGATGCATTTTTAATGTAACTAATGGAAGTGCCTGTTTACTTTATTTTATTATATACCTGTATAGAAGAACTCAAACTGGGCATAGTAAAGACAGCACTAAGAGCCAATACGTTTTTTTGCAGTACATACAGTTGTATGCAAAGGTTTAGGAACCCCTGACAATTTCCATGATTGGCATTTATAAATATTTGGGTGTTTGGATCAGCAATTTCATTTTAATCTATCACTGAAGGATACAGTAATATTTCAGTAGTGAAATTAGGTTTATTGGATTAACAAAAAATGCGCACTATGCATCAAAACAAAATTAGACAGGTGCATAAATTTGGGCACCACAACAGAAAAAATAGGATTTTTTAACTTACCGTAAAATCCTTTTCTCTGAGTTCATTGACAGACACAGCCTCCATACTTGACAAGTGGGGTTTATGCATCTCCTACTAGGAGTAGACTCGGCAGAACGAAGTTCAGAAAAAAAGCAAGTTGACCCCTCCCAGGGGGCCGTCCTCACTCCGCCATATAACCCCCCCTAGCTCTGCATAGCATATCAGTTCGTAACAAGCCGTACAAACGCAACACAGAGGGGCGGGTGCTGCGTCTGTCAATGAACTAAGAGAAAAGGATTTTACAGTAAGTTAAAAAATCCTATTTTCTCTTACGTTCATTGACAGACGCAGCCTCCATACTTGACAAGTGGGGATGTCCCAAAGCAGTGTCATTCAAGAGGGGTGGGTCAAACAATAACAACTGTGCCCAACAGAATCCTCTCAGGAGGCGCCAGCCGTGCCTACACCGCCGCCTGCAAACTTTGCGGCCAAAAGCAGCATCCGCAGATGTTGACACATCAACTTTGTAGAATTTAACTAAAGTGTGCACCGAAGCCCATGTAGCTGCCTTGCACACCTGAGACACCAAGGCTTGGTGTCTGAAGGCCCAGGAAGTGCTAATCGCCCTGGTGGAATGAGCAGTGACCAGGAAAGGGGGTTCTTGGCCCCGAAACATATACACATGGGTCACAGTCTGTCTGATCCAACAGGAAACAGTAGCCGACGAGGCCTGCAAACCCTTTCGCGGCCCTTCCGTCAGTACAGAGCATCAGATTTCCAAAAAGAAGCTGTAGCCATCAAATAAACCCGCAAAGCCCTCACGACATCCAACGAATGTAAAGCAATCTCCTTGGGATGTGATGGGCCCGGACACAATGAAGGGAGAACAATGTCCTCATCAATGTAAAAAGAGGAAACCACCTTCGGTAGTTACGGAGAAGGGCGCAGCACCGCCTTATCCTTATGAAGGACCAAGTAGGGAGACCTACATGACAAAGCCGCCAATTCAGACACCCGCCTAGCGGATGTAATGGCCACCAAAAAAGCCACCTTTTGTGACAGCAATTGTAAGGGAATATCCTTGATCTAGCGGTTTCTGCAGTACAGAAAGTACTAAATTTAAATCCCACAGTGCCAAAGGCGACCGTACCTGAGCAGCCACATGACGTACACCCTGTACAAATGTACGGATCAAAGAATGCGTCGCTAAAGGACGTTGAAAAAGAATCGCAAGACCCAAAATCTGACCTTTGAGTGTACTCAAAGCCAATTTGTTATCCAGGCCTTGCTGCAAGAAAATATAATGTGTAAAAATCCGCGCTACTACACAGAAATGAATTATAATGAAGTTTACAAAAAGAAGCTGCTATACATGTCAATCCTACACCTGGATGAAAAGAACATCAAAAATAGCCAATAAGTACAGCGCTGTGGAATTTCATATATACACCAAGAATGAAGGAAGCATCAAACAGTAAAATTGCGCCCAACTGTATAAAAGCATTCACAGTCCATTAGCAGAGGAACAGAGGTAGAAAAAGTCCCACTTCCATGTAGGAAACAAAAGCACTCCTGTGTGTGACACAGGAGTGCTTTTGTTTTCTGCACGGAAGTGGGACTTTTTCTACCTCTGTTCCTCTGCTAATGGATTGTGAATGCTTTTATACAGTGGGGCACAATTTTACTCTTTGATGCTTCCTTCATTCTTGGTCTATATATGAAATTCCACAGCGCTATACTAATTGGCTATTCTTGCTGCAAGAAAGCCAACACCCGAGATATAGAGAGAGCGGGGGTTCCAACCCCCTGCCTCACACCAGGCAATATAAGCCTTCCAGGTGCGATGATATATCTTGCGCGAAGTACATTTACGCGCCTTAAGCATGGTAGGGATCATGGAGTCAGAGACGCCCCTATCCCTCAGCACCTGGGACTCAATAGCCAAGCAGTCAAAGCCAGCGAGGGTAAAGCAGGGTGTAGGATGAGTCCCTGTGACAGCAGATCTTCACGAAGCGGGAGCCGCCAGGGAACGTCTGTTACGTCCATTGTCCTGCACACGAAGGTCTGTACCTTGTGATTGAACCTGGACGCCATTAGGTCCACGTCTGGTGTGCCCCACTTTGCAAATCTGGTGGAACACTTCTGGATGCAGAGACCATTCCCCCTGATCCAGTGTCTGGCGACTGAGAAAGTCTGCCTGCCAGTTTTCTAAGCCCAGGATGTAGATGGCGGAGATTGCCAGCACGTGAAGTTCTGCCCACCTCAGAATGTGGGCTGCTTCTGCAGCTGCTGCCGAGCTCCTTGTTTCACCCTGTTGGTTCACTTACGCCAGGGCTGTGGCGTTGTCCGACTGAATCGGGAGGCCGCGCAGCCTTGCCGACCAGTGGGAGACAGAGCCTGATCGCCCTCAACTCCAGCACATTTAATCGGAAGGCGCGATTCCTGCACCGACCAATGGCCCTGAGCAGACAACTGCCCCAGGAGTCCTCCCCAGCCCGATAGGCAGGCGTCCGTCGACCAATTTAGGGGAAGAAACTACTTTCCCAAAGTCAATGCCGGGGCCCGAAGCCACCAGGTCAACGACCCCCTGGTCTGATGATCCAATTTGATCAGCTGATCCAGGGACAACAGAGACTTGTCCCATCGTATCAGGATCGCTCGCTGTAGGAGCCGAGTGTGATTCTGGGCGTATGGTATCCCCTCGAAGGCCGAGATCATGAGCCCCGACACCCGCATACAGAACCGTAAGGAGGACCACGGACGTGACAGCAGGGTTCGCACTGCTGCTTGTAGCGTCAGCAACTTGGCCAGAGGTAGGAACACCTTCGCCTGCTCCGTGTCCAATATTAGGCCCAGATATTCCAGTCGACAAGACGGGGTCAATGTCGACTTCTGCAGGTTGATCAGCCAGCCGAAGTCTCTCATCGAGATCATGGTGATAGCAACATTGTCCTCCAGAGCCGAAGCTGACTCCGCTCGCAGGAGCAGATCGTCGCGGTATGCTACCACAGCAATGCCTCTCTGCCTCAATAGAGCCAGCATCGGAGCCAACAGCTTGGTGAAGATCCGAGGAGCAGAGGCCAGACCGAAGGGAAGTGCCACAAATTGGTAATGTAGGTCCCCTACCGCAAAGCGCAGGAAGCGCTGATGCTGGAGACAAATGGGAACATGAAGATAAGCGTCCCTGATGTCCAGAGACACCATGAAGTCCCCTTGGTGAAGGGCGGCCACGACCGAGCGGACTGATTCCATCCTAAATTTTCGCGCTCTCACAAAGTGATTGAGCGCTTTTAGGTCCAGAACCGGCCTGACCCCACCTTTTTTGGGCACCACAGAGAGGTTTGAATAGAAGCTGCAGAACCTTTCCAATGGAGGGACCGGCACAATCACCCCCTGTTCGGATAGCGTCTGAACAGCCCCTAGTACAGCTTCCCGGCTCCCCGGAGGAAGCCTCAAGTTTGATGGAAAGAACATGTCTGGGGGTAGAGTACCGAACTCTATCCTGTACCCGGAGGACACCACATCCCGTACCCACCAGTCGGAGATGCGGGCGGTCCACCGGTCTGTGAACCCTAGAAGCCGGCCCCCCACCCGAGAAGGGTGGGGGGCCGTTTTTTCAGGCTTACGCTGCCAGGGCCGCTTACCGGACCCCGTGGCAGACTTGACGGGCCGTGAGCCCTTGCCTGCTGAACCGGGCGCAAGAAAAAACCGCTTCTGGCCCGAGGATGAAGACCCCTGCTTATGGCAGGAATCCCGCCGCCTGGGTTCTGGAAGAAAGGTACTCTTCCCCCCGGTGAAATCCTTAATGATTTCATCCAGTTGTGGCCCGAAAAGACGACCACCCTGAAAAGGGAGGTTCGTGAGGCCCTTTTTGGATGCGTGGTCACCCGACCAACACCGCAACCACAGCAACCGTCTGATAATGACTGCAAAAACAGACATCTTCGGCAGCATGGGAAGCAGGTCCAAAGCTGCGTCACACAGCCTGCTGCAATGCTTCAGGGGAGCACCTGCAGTCCAAATCATTGTGCAACTCCGTCGCACATTCTGTGAGTGACTGCGCCACCGCGGCCGACGCCAGAGCCGCCCCGAAGAACAATGCCTTGGACACCGCCTCCATCCGTCTATCGGCCAGATCCTTAAAAGATGGTGACCCTTCCATAGGGATGGTCATCGCCTTATTCAGGCGTGCCACCAGAGGGTCCACTGCGGGGGATGCCCATTTCTGCCATTCCTTATACACAAACTGGTCAAAAAATTGGACATAAGGGAACACCTTAGGGGTCCGCGCCGGCTTAAAAGACCCACACATGTAGGTAGTCTCTTGCGACTCCCCAGCCTGGTCCAGCTGCAGCGATTCACGGATGGCGGTGACCAGGGAGCCCACCAACGCCCTTTCGTGCGCCACTGAAACCCCCTGGTCCTCCTCACCGTTTGATGGCTCCAGTTCACCATCTGAGAGCTCCACGGGGGTTCCTGTGACCACAGAGCCTCCTTCCGGTTTAGATTCCTCCCCTGAAGGAGGGTGGGTGGACACTTTTCCGTCACCCCCTTGGCACGGCTCGGTACCGCCGGGCGAAAAACTCTCCCAAAATGGATGTTAATTCATCCAGGGGAACCAGAGGTCCCAGCACAGCTTGCGCTTCTGCGGACCCCTCCGGAGAAGAACCCACAGGTTCAGCTGCCATTGTACTACCGGAACACTTGTGAGGCCAACAGGCCATGACACCCCCATTATGTAGCCCCACCAACTGCCCCACAGAGCGACTGGGAAATGCCCAGGAGGACTCTGCACCGCAGCCCCTGACACCCCAGGGAAAGGTCAGCTAGTACTTGCTGTTCCTTTGTGCCCTTGTAACGCTGTAGCCACTGTAAGAGTGCTGTCCGCCCCTGCCGAGCTGCTGCGACTGCCGCTGTGCTTGCACCACTGATCAGGACGAGAGAAAACGGCGCCGACAAGCATGTTTTCTATCAGGAAGGCTCACCAAAAATGGCCGCCGAGCAGTCACAAGAGGCCAAAGCACTGTTAAAATGGCTGCGGCTATCGCAAAATGGCGGCAAAACGCCGCATGGCGGTTTTAACAGCGCGGGGGGGGCAGAAAAAAGGAACACCTGGACCCCTGTACCCTCCACCCGAAGTTGGCACCGCTAGTCGCCCCCCTCCGCACCCCAGGTGGGGGAGGGGGGGTGTTACTCACCAATCGAGACGGGCGTAGCGGGTAGCCACCCGGTAGCAGACCTTCCTCCCCCCAGGTGGGGAGGGATGCTGCAAGTCAAGCGCCCCTGGAAGCGAGCACAGCCCGGTCACACGGACGCAAGTGGGGTTCACCCACCAGCCCCCCGCATGGAACGGGTACGATGCGGTGGACCCCGCTAAAGCTAAGGGTGGCTCGCATCCATCGGCCGTGCTGGGGAAATTGCAGGATTCGAGATATCCTCTATGCCCCAACTGGCTGCTTGATAGCAGTCTTCATCAGATAGCTTGAGAAAAGCAAAAAAGAAGAAAATGGGGAACCGCAGATCCCATAAGGGAACCAGGTCTGACTCCTTGCACAAGGCATAAAAAAACTGATGTGCTATGCAGAGCTGGGGGGTTATATGCTGAGTGAGGACGGCCCCCTGGGAGGGGTCAGCTTGCTTTTTTTCTGAACTTCGTTCTGTCTAGTCTACTCCTAGTAGGATGGGCATAAACCCCACTTGTCAAGTATGGAGGCTGCGTCTGTCAATTAACGTAAGAGAAATCACATCAATATTTAGTAGAGCCTCCTTTAGCAGAAATCACAGCCCTCTAGACACTTCCTCCACCGGCCCAAATGGGTGTCTGGATTCTGGATGAATGTATTTTGGACCATTCCTCCTTTCTAAACATCTCCAGTTCAGTTAGGTTTGATGGTTGCCGAGCATGGACAGCCTGCTTCAAATGACCCCACAGATGTTCAATGATATTCAGGTCTTGGGACTGGGATGGCCATTCCAGAACATTATACTTGTTCCTCTGCATAAATGCCTGAGTAGATTTTGAGCAGTGTTTTGGGTTGTTGTCTTGTTGAAATATCCAGCCCCGGCATAACTTCAACTTTGTGAATGATTGCTCAGCGTTATTCTCAAGAATCTGCTGATATTGAGTGGAATGCATGCGACCCTCAACTTTAACCAGATTCCCAGTACCGGCACTGGCCACACAGCATGATGGAACCTCCACCAAATTTTACTGTGGGTAGCAAGTGTTTTTCTTGGAACGCTGTGTTCTTTTGCCGCCATGCATAACGCCCCATGTTATGACCAAAATTAAGCTGGCTTGTCCAAATGTTAGTTTGCATACCTCAAGCGACTCCATTTGTGGCGGGTGTGCAGAAAAGGCTTCTTTTGCATCACTCTCCCATACAGCTTCTCCCTGTGCAAAGTGCGCTGAATTGTTGAACGATGCACAATGACACCATCTGCAGCAAGTTGATGTTGTAGGTGGTCTGTGGGCTGTTTTTGACCGTTCTCACAATCTTTCGTCTTTGCTTCTCCAAAATGTTATGTGGCCTGCCACTTCTGGCCTTAACAAGAACTGTGCCTGTGGTCTTCCATTTCCTCACTATGTTCCTCATGGACACTGACAGTTTATATCTGTGATAACTTTTTGTAGCCTTCCCCTAAACCATAATGTGGAACAATCTTTGTTTTCAGGTCATTTGAGAGTTGTTTTGAGGCCCCCATGTTGCCACTCTTCAGAGGAGAGTCAAAGAGAACAACTTGCAATTGGCCACCTTAAATACCTTTTCTCATGGTTGGCTGCACCTGTCTATGAAGTTTAGGGCTTAATGAGCGCACCAAACCAATTGTGAGTTCCAATTAATTAGTGTTAAGTAGTTACAGGTATTCAAATCAAAAAAATGACAAGGGTGCCCAAATGTATGCACCAAATTTTGTTTTGATGCACATTGCACATTTTCTGTTAATCCAATAAACCTCATTTCACTACTGAAATATTACAGTGTCCTTCAGTTATTTGATAGATCAAAATGAAATTGCTGATCCAAACACCCAAATATTTATAAATGACAAACATGGAAATTGTCAGGGGTTCCCAAACTTTTGCATACAACTGTATGTGGTAGGAAAAAATATTTAGCAGAAAAATGGTACCCCCAATCCTCAGACCTATGCTGGCGCTGTGAGCGAGACACGGGCTCACTAACACACATTTGGTGGTCCTGTGATGCCATCACTCCATTCTGGGACAAAGTGAAGGACATAATAAAACACATTACAGAGACCAATATAGATCTCACACCGGCTTGTTGCCTACTCCACATCACGTCCGGCTCAATGAGACACTACAAACGCTCAATAGTAAGACATCTCCTCAATGCTGCCAAGCTGCTGATTCCCAGATACTGGAAATCTATATGCACCCCGACAGTCGCAGAGTGGTTACGAGAAATAGATACGATTTACCAAATGGAAGAACTAGTAGCCATAGCAAACGACACAGTGGAAAGATACCACACACAATGGTCTCCTTGGATCACGTATCGCTATTCCACCCAATTCACCCAAGCTTTGCATTCTTAACGGTGTCATTACTAGCACTACCAGAAACTCACCGCCATTGCCCCTACCCAGACTACAAAGCCAACCTGCATACTAAAAACCTGCTCAGCACCACAAACTGTGCAACCATATTAAAGTCCGATGCTTAGACCCACATCTTTCTACCGACATGCCGGTGAGATGGGGCGGCCCCCCACCTGGTGACACAGATTGCTCCCACATGGGGTGTCACCCGGTGGCAGGGTCTTAGCCCC
>BLSH010111219.1:34894-68986 GCA_018402905.1 Glandirana rugosa | reverse complement strand
AAAAGAGTCGTTTTCACCTCAATGCGAAAGTCGTTTATGTTGGACCATTTGGGGTAGGTCCGACACAACAAGAAGGAGACGATTTATAAAACAAGTGTCACATAAAAAAAAAAATAATCTAGATACGTACGTTTTACTTATATGCTTGTGAAATGTATATCTTACCGACTGGTATGACCTGTATACCTTGCTTGTTAAAACAATAAAAATTTTTTGCAATGAAAAAAAAAAAGAACGAATCTAATAAAAAAAAAAATACACTGTGAACAAAATATTTAGCAGAGGAAGAACAACACAGCCTGGATGGGGTTTACCAGGTTGTATTTGCTGAAAGCGTAACTCCACTTTTGCTGAGAAAAAAAAACATTCACTTTTGGGTGATCTATATGCATTGCAAGGATTATAACAAACTGTTGTAGATTCCTACATTTTGTTATTCTGAAGAAATCCATGTGTGTGTTGTGCCTGTTCTGAGTGGGTCTAATGGGAGTGGTTTCATAATTAACTGCCAGGTGTGCAGCTGCAAGGCACTAATGAGAAAATCTGCTGGGCTTGCATCCCTTTGGCCCCTTTCACACTTATGTGACTTGTCCTGCAACTTGGGACTGCAAAGTCGCATGACAAGGCGTTCCCCATGATTTTGATTTCCAATGAGTACTGTTCATATCTGTACGACTTCAAAGTTCTAAGTAGTCCCTGCATTACTTTGGTCCAACTTTGATGCAACTTGAGGTCCATAGACTTCAATGTTAAACCCTCAAAGTCACATGCAAATCGCACCTGAATATTATAGATGTGATTTCTGTACGACTTTGTAATATGTTTTCATTGTGCCAAAGTTGCAACAAAGGCGAACCAAAGTTGTACAAAATCGCACCGCACAAGGGGCCTTTAGACGTGCTCCTATTGAAAGTATCTCTCCAAAAATGACATTTTTGTTGCAGGGGATGCCTGAATTCTAACTGGTATCTTAGTGCAGACTTCTGGGAGAACTGGTGAGCCAATTACACAAGCAGGAAATGTTTCTGGGGAGTGGTCAGTACACATTCTGTGTACAGAACAAATCCAAATAGCCATATTGCAATGCATTCTACAGACTGAAAAGCAAAGGTAATTTTTAATGACATTCAATTACAATATTAATGTCACAATTATATGCGCTATATTATTTTTTCTTTATTTGCTATTTTTTCCCCACGAAAGTGGCGTTATCCTTTAACTGTAGCGCTCTGCATCACTTCCTGCCTCGCCTGGGCTCATGGGAGATGTGACTCATCATTTCCCAGGAGTCAGTGGGCAGCACTGAAACTATAAACTATCTTGGGGGCAGTGCTTGGAGGCTTGATGGGCGGATGGTCACTTGCACACTGTCTGCCTGTGGGGGGTTTGTCCCACACTTGCAGGGCGGTTACTTGGCGTGTTGATGAGCAGATGGCTGAAAAGGGACAATGTAAATCTGCCTCACTTGTGGGTGGCGTGTCCCCTACTTGCAGGGCAGTGCTTGGAGGCTTGATGGGTAGATGGTCACTCACCCACTGTCTGCTTGCGAGATTGGGATGTGCATGCTGGGTAGCCAGCATGCACCTTATGCAGGAAGAGGGGCCGAGTGGGCTTCACATGCCCACAATAGACATGGATGCGCTCAGGTACACAGACAAGAATAATAATGAAAAAAAAAATATATATATATATATATATATATATATATATATATATACACACACACACACACACACACACACACACACACATAGGAAATAGCAACAATATATTAATGTGTTTGATATGACAGGGGCGCTTGCATTTTTTTATTTTTTGTTTATTTTATTTTTACACTTTCCCTTTAAAAAAAACTATTGTTCCTATTACAAAGAATGTAAACATCCTTTTGTAATAGGATAAAAAAAAAATTTAAAAAATGAACCACCTCAGGCTTTCCTGCCGTGTACACAGCTTTGTTTACTTCCACCGGACCAGACGTGATGTCATAACGTCAAGCCCGGGCCTCCGAAAGTCAGAGATTGCCGGGGACCATCTGTCCCTCGGAAATCTCTATGGCCAACTTCTGCCGGGGTTAGATTCAGTCTCCGGATCACCAATCATATGGGCAAGCCCGGAGAACCATCGAATGGTGACGGGAGGGTTAAGAATGATCAAGCAGCTGAAAAGTCGCTATTGTTCTTACGGTGAAAAAAAATTATAAGCTGCAGGCATCATTCAGATATTACCACTGAAAGCCCGAGATGTATAATGGCGACCAGCAGTCAACAAGAGGTTAAAGCATTGAGACTGGGTTCAAACCACTGCAAATTGGATGCGATGTCTCCGCATCCAATTCGCAATAGCAGATTTTGACCAGCTCTCTATGGAGGCGGTTCACATATCTCTGTGAATTTGTACAGGAGCCCTATGCGTCTTTTGGTCCGATTAAGGTCCGAATTCAGCAAAAAATTTGGGCTGAAAATTGGACCTGAAACGGTGAACCAGGATGCACCGGACTCCTGCTGGGAGCCACATTGGTATTAGGTGTGAACCCTGCATAATCGTATGAGTGACAAACGTCTCCAGAGTATAGATGTTTGATGGCAGCCAATAAGCAACCATACTTAAATTTCTTGTACTGTAGCATACTGGTTGTGGTTATGAAAATATAAAGAAACGTATTCTTCAGGTGCAGTTCCATTCTACAATTGAGATTATAATGTACGCAAAATAGCTGAACTAATATAAGGACGTAGAATACGAAGTCAATATTTTCATTAATGTACCAGATAATGATGTGAAGGTTATCAAATCTAAATATAGCTTCTGCAGTTTCAGTGGTGATTCAAACAAATGTTTCTGAATCTTAAGAGAAAACAATATGCTGCAAGTAGGAAGGCAAGTACATTTACCTTTATAGTACAGTATAGATGTACTTTCATTATGTATTGTATTTTAGGCTCAAAAGAAAATGCGAAAGAATGTAGGATTAGTTTGCAACAGAGAAAGATATATAGAAGCAGCAGTACAGAACTGAAAAAGATATAAAGCATAGAAGGAAATAGTGAAGAAAAGGTAAGACTTCACAAATGTAAAGACCAAGGCAGTAATAAAAAAAGTTTAATATGTTGCTAATGGGTCTATGTATTTAACTCTACAGAATTATTTTTTAATACAAAATAAGGGTATGGCCCTATGTATCAATTTAGGCTACAGAAAAAAAAAACAGAATTTTTATAAATCAGTCCCTACTTCTAAAATCTATGTTTTACTGCACTGTATCCATTTTTTTAAACTCACATAAAAGTAATTATTGAATATACAGGTGCCTTCACACTATGTGGGGTGACCCAAATTCCTTTTTAATTAAACTAACGGGTTCAAAATTTAACACCATGAGCTCTTTGAAACGGGATGTTATCTCTTAAGGCAGCCATATGCTTGATGAGATTGGGACTTTATACAAATATATTTGGCACAATTTCAACATACAGGATGTATAAGCCAGCCAAACAATTCGTAGAACTAAAAATTCTGAGGTCTCTGCAGGTCTGTAGATGGAACTTGTGTTGCACTATGAGGGAGAACAAAGCTTGCTCAACATGTTCAGAATAATAGTATTTTGTATTCATTGCTGAGGAAAAAAAAAATCTTGGAGTTAAGTGGGGGGGACACAGGTAGTGTTTCACATTTGGATTATACTGCTGCCTACAGGATTGGACACTGGCAAACTGTAGGCAAGTCCAACATATTCCCTCATACTACCAACATATCTCAGTAGCAAAGTACAGTCAGGTCCATAAATATTAGGGCATCAACACAATTCTAATGTTTTTGGCTCTATACACCACCACAATGGATTTGAAATGAAACGAAGATGTGCTTTAACTGCAGACTTTCAGCTTTAATTTGAGGGTATTTACATCCAAATCAGGTGAACGGTGTAGGAATTACAACAGTTTGTATATGTGCCTCCCACTTTTTAAGGGACCAAAAGTAATTGGACAGGATTAACAATCATAAATCAAACTTTCACTTAGCAATACTTGGTTGCAAATCCTTTGCAGTCAATTACAGCCTGAAGTCTGGAACGCATAGACATCACCAGACGCTGGGTCCCATCCCTGGTGATGCTCTGCCAGGCCTCTACTGCAACTGTCTTCAGTTCCTGCTTGTTCTTGGGGCATTTTCCCTTCAGTTTTGTCTTCAGCAAGTGAAATGCATGCTCAGGTGATTGACTTGACCATTGCATAACATTCCACTTATTTCCCTTAAAAAACTCTTTGGTTGATTTCGCAGTATGCTTCAGGTCATTGTCCATCTGCACTGTGAAGCGCCATCCAATGAGTTCTGAAGCATTTGGCTGAATAGGAGCATATAATATTGCCCGAAACACTTCAGAATTCATCCTGCTGCTTTTGTCAGCAGTCATATCAATAAATACAAGAGAACCAGTTCCATTGGTAGCCATACATGCCCACGCCATGACATTACCACCACCATGCTTCACTGATGAGGTGGTATGCTTTGGATAATGAGCAGTTCTTTTCCTTCTCCATACTCTTCTCTTCTCATCACTTTGGTACAAGTTAATCTTGATCTTCACCAGGGAAAGAATTCTTCAGTCATCCATCACAGTTGTTTTCCGTGGTCTTCCGGGTCTTTTCTTTCTTTTTAAGGATGTTCCAAACAGTTGATTTGGCCACACCTAATGTTTTTGCTATCTCTCTGATGGGTTTGTTTTTTTTTTTTTCCAGCCTAATGATGGCTTGCTTCACTGATAGTGACAGCTCTTTGGATCTCATATTGAGAGTTGACAGCAACAGATTCCAAATGCAAATAGCGCACTTGAAATGAACTCTGGACCTTTTATCTGCTCCTTGTAAATGGGATAATGAGGGAATAACACACACCTGGCCATGGAGCAGCTGAGCAGCCAATTCTCCCATTACTTTTGGTCCCTTAAAATGTGGGAGGCACATATACAAACTGTTGTAATTCCTACACCGCTCACATGATTTGGATGTAAATACCCTCAAATTAAAGCTGAAAGTGTGCAGTTAAAGCACATCTTGTTCGTTTAATTTCAAATTCATTGTGGTGGTGTATAGAGCCAAAAACATTAGAATTGTGTTGATGTCCCAATATTTATGGACCTGACTAGTTCAAGAGCATAATCAAACCTTATATCCGAAGTTTGCAGGTAAAACCACTGGTGGAACATTTGAACAGATGACAAAATGGCAGCCTTGCAAATCTGGCAAACAGTTGTTTGATGTCAAAAAGACCAAGAAGCACTCACAAATCTAGATGAGTGAGCCTTGACCGGAAGGGTGGAACCAGATCCTTGAGACCATAAGCTTGAATGATGATCTATCTGAGCCACCTAGCGACAGTGGAGAAACTGAAACACCCTTATGGGGTTCATTCAGGATCATCTTTCCTAAGCAGTGTCTAAGAGAGCAGTTATTTGTGAACTGGGGCTGAAAGGCAGAACCTAACTTTGGAAGAAGTACGTACTGAGACTCAAAACCACCTTGTCACTGTGCAAAATCAAAAACCGCTCTTCGGAGATTAAGGTTATCTGCTCAGACACTCGCCACACAGATTATTGCTACAAGGAATACCACCTTATAGAGGAGAGTACAGAGTTTGTAAGGGGATGCAAATGACAGTCTGAGATTCAGATCCCATGGAACTCTCTGTAGAAAAGTCTTAATCAAGGGATGAGAAGCCAATGGTTTCTGAAAGAAAACAGGGCAGAAACCTGACCCTGAATTGTGTTGAGAGGCAAACACTAAACCCAGCTGCAGGATAGAAAGAAATTGTCCCCATGAAAAAAATTCTAGGTTGGAAGTGCCAAGACTCTCACAAAGTGAAGAATACCATACATTGATACACCATTTGATTATTAGACTGTCTGCTCGACGAACAACTATTTGCATTTTTTTTTCCACATATTTATCAGTGTTTAGTCTTTAATTTGGACGGTGTTTTAAATACCCATAGCGCTGCAATTTGTTAGTTTTTCAAGCACTGTGATGAGCACCCAAGGTGCAGAAGAGAAGTCAATGGGCAGGTCCAAAATGAGATTGATGCTTATCCATGGTTTGGAAAGTAAAATCCTTGAATATGTTCTGCCACAGCAGGAACTGAGGCAATGACACTTTGGTCCAGATGACCCAAAAGGGCTCAATGGTGATCTGATAATCTAAGCAGTGACACAGGAAGGTTGGAGGCACACATTCATACTGAGGAAAGCTTGTCTGAATATTTGGCAGACTTTGAGCTCCAGACCTTGAGGGTGGACTGGGATCGAAACTGGAAAGGGAGGGGGGTGTTAGAGTTAGAGGGAGACTTTGCTGTCTGTCCCTTAGGCTTCTTGAGGAAGACTGGTGCTCTTGACACCAGTAGCAACCCTGACAATGATTCTAGGAGTAGTTCTGAAAAAATAGCATTTTTTTGACTTAGCGTAAAATCCTTTTCTCGGAGTTCATTGACGGACGCAGCCTCTTATTCTTGACATGTGGGTTTATGCACCTTTCACTAGGAGTGGACTAGGCAGAACTTAGTTCAGCTAAAAGCAGACACAGCCCCTCCCAGGGGGCAGTCCTCACTTGGCATAACCCCTCCTGCCCTGCTCAGCAACTCAGTTCCTAACAAACAGTACAAACTCAACAAAAGAGGGGTGCTGTGTCCGTCAATGAACTCAGAGAAAAGAATTTTACGGTAAGTCAAAAAATCCTATTTTCTCATTCGTTCATTGACGGACGCAGCCTCTTATTCTTGACATGTGGGGATGTCCCAAAGCAGTGTCACAACGAGGGGTGGGCAACAACAGTACCCAACAAAAGAGTTCTTCGGAAGGTGTCAGACGCGCCTCACACCACCGCCTGCAAAACTTTGCGGCCAAAAGCAGCATCCGAAGACGCTGTAACATCAACTCTGGAAAACTTGTAAAAAGTGTGCACCGAGGTCCAAGTGGCCGCCTTGCACACCTGAGAAACCGACGCCTGCTGTCGGAAAGCCCAGGAAGTACTAATCGCCCTGGTAGAGTGAGCCGTGACCGGAAAGGGGGGCTCCTGGCCCCGAAAAGCATATGCACAGGTCACCGTCTGTCGTATCCAATGGGAAATAGTGGCAGACGAGGCCGCCATCCCCTTGCGCATACCATCCACCGAGACAAAAAGCGCATCAGACCTCCGAAAAGAGGCCGTGGCCACCAGATACACCCGCAGAGCCCTAACCACATCCAGGGAGAGCAAAGCAACCTCCTTAGGATGAGACAGGTGCGGACACAGAGAAGGGAGGACAATGTCCTCATTGATGTGAAAAGAAGAGACCAAGTACGGGGACCTACAGGACAGAGCCGCCAGCTCAGACACCTGCCTAGCGGATGTAATCGCCCCCAGGAAGGCCACTTTCTGCGAAAGCAGCTGCAGGGAAATTTCTCTGATATTTTCCGAAGGTGGCTTCTGAAGCACTGAAAGGACCAGATTAAGGTCCCAAGGCGCCCGTACCTGGGGAGTAACATGATGAACCCCCTAGACAAAGGTACGAATCAAGGAATGCGTCGCCAAGGGAGGCTGAAAAAGAATCGCCAGGGCAGAAATCTGCCCCTTAAACGTGCTCAATGCCAACTTGTGATCTAGGCCTTGCTGAAGGAAGGCCAGCACCCTAGCCACTGAGAAAGAACGGGGGTTCCATCCCCCCGCCTCGCACCAGGCAATGTAAGCTTTCCAGGTGCGGTGATAGATCTTACGTGAAGTGGCCTTACGCACCTTGAGCATAGTGGGAATGACAGACTCAGTTTTAACACCTGGGACTCAATAGCCAGGCCGTTAAAGCCAGCAAGGGTAAAGCAGGGTGCAAGATGGGTCCCTGTGAAAGTAGGTCCTCGCGAAGCGGGAGCCGCCAGGGAACATCGACCACCACCCGCACCACGTCAGCGTACCAAGGACGCCGAGGCCAATTTGGCACTACCAGAATGGCGAGTAGCGAAAGTGGAGGGAAGGCATAGAGTAGTCGGTACCGAGACCACTGAGCCACGAGGGCATCCGCCGCGTATGCCAGCGGATCCCTTGTTCTGCTCACGAAGGCCTGCACCTTCCGGTTGAGCCGGGACGCCAGGAGGTCCACGTCTGGCGTACCCCACATCTGACAAATCTGGCGGAACACCTCTGGGTGCAGGGACCACTCTCCCTGATCCAGCCTCTGGCGACTGAGGTAGTCCGCCTGCTAATTTTCGACGCCCGGGATGTGAACGGTGGAGATTGCCGGCACATGAAGCTCTGCCCACCGCAGAATGTGGGCTACTTCTGACACCGCTGCCGCGCTCCTCGTTCCGCCCTGATGATTCACGTAAGCCACAGCCGTGGCGTTGTCAGACTGGACCTGAACAGGACGACCTTGCAACCTCCCTGACCAGTGGGAGAGGCAAAGCATGATCGCTCGAAGTTCCAGTACATTGATCGGAAGACAGGACTCCTCCGGGAACCAGCGACCTTGGGTCGACAACAGCCCTAGGACCCCCCCAGCTGTAAAGGCTGGCATCCGTCGTGACCACCGTCCATTCCACGGGTAGAAATGACTTCCCCGGCCTCAGGGCCGGGGCCCGCAGCCACCAGGTGAGGGAAACCCAGGTCCGGTGATCCAACCTGATCATCCGATCCAGGGATAATGGAGACTTGTCCTACTGCAGCAGAATTGCTCGCTGCAGGGACCGGGTGTGACTCTGGGCGCAGGGCACCGCCTTGAAGGTGGAGGGGGGGGGGGTAGGAGAAGCGCACTCACCACTCTGGACGGGCGCAGTGGGTAGCCACCCGAGGCAGACCTGCCACCCCGCCGGTTCGAGGGGGGGCTGCCGGCCACGCAACACCCATGATGCGAACCCTGGGGCCCGGTCCTAGGTGTGCTGGCGGGACGTTTAACCCGCCGGCCGCCCTGCACGGAACGAGGTTTGATGCGGCCGACCCCACGTACAGCTAAGGGTTGGCTCGCGTCCGTCGGCCGCGCTGGAGAGACTCCCTGGACCTAGGATATCCAGCCGGTCACCCAGCCGGCTACTTGATTGCATTCTTCATCAGAAGTCTTGGGAAAAAAAGACAAAAATGGGGAACCGCAGGTCCCAGCAGGGAGCCAGGTCCTACTTCTTGCACTAGGCAGAAAAAAGTTGCTGAGCAGGGCAGGAGGGGTTATGCCAAGTGAGGACTGCCCCCTGAGAGGGGCTGTGTCTGCTTTTAGCTGAACTATGTTATGCCAAGTCCACTCCTAGTGAAAGGTGCATAAACCCACACGTCAAGAATAAGAGGCTGCGTCCGTCAATGAACGAATGAGAAATCATTCCTCTAAGGCCACTTAGGGTGGAACACTGCTGGATCCAAAATTGGGGTTGACCACTTTTGTATAAAATGCTTCCCAAACTGGCACAATGCTATTAAGCGCTTGGGGGAGCAAACAACTTGTTAAGGTGTTTCCAAGCTCTGTAATGAAAGTTGGAGCAGTGGGTGTAATAGGAAAATATTTGCAGTGTTAGGGGCTCTAAAGCAGTGGTTCTCAACCTCGGCCCTCAAGTATCCCCAACAGGCCATTTTTAGGAAATTTCTCTTGCATAAAATAGCTGTCCAAAATACCAAGCCATTGACTGATTTAAAGCACCTGTGCAAGATAAGGAAAGTCTGAAAACATGGCCTGTTGTGTTACTTGAGGACGGAGGTTGAGAACAATTGCTCTAAAGGACAAGACTAAAAATAGCACTGGTAGAAACAAAAGACTGCGCTCATCAGTCAAGACTGGCGAGACTCAGAATTAGCACCCGATGGCTCAAAAGCCACCAAGGCCATGATTAAGTCAGATGCAAATCAAAGGTAAATAAAATCTGTGATTTTGGCCATAAAATGTTTCATGATTGTAGGAAAAAACCTCACTAAAAGGGCAGAGGAGCCAGACCCTGACCAATCTAGGATGCAATGACAGAATAGACTTTAGGAGCAGAGGACAACAGGATTTTAGCCTGCAGACATCAGCAAGTATAGTGAGTCACTATAAGGAGCCACACAACCATTATAAGAGTTGAGCTGGGCATCAGTTACAGTGGAAGTTATTCTTGGTTTCTAGAATCATGTTGTGACTGCATGACAGCAAGGCTATGTAGGGCTCAGGGCAAAAGTAAGGCCTCTGGCTCTCACGAAACCTATAAAGCTGGTAGCAGGCGAGGGTCAGATGGCTTTAGGTGATGAAAGACACTGTTTTTAAGGTGTAATGTAATTGCTCACAAGCAGGTTTTAACATGGATATGAAGACCTTTTTAACAGTGTGAGCAAGCAGGCTATAATCACGGATGAGACATGCAATGTCTCTTCCTAGATAAAATAAACCAACCTGCTTGCTCACAGCCTTCTGTGGCATGTAAACTAAGCTGTGCATATTCATCTCAAATTATATCACCTACACAGTCCATGTGCGCCAGGGTGACTGAATCCTGCACATGAGAAACACAGTCCCTGAAGATTTCTTCCATGCTACCTTTGTACATTCCAGTCCAGTGGGTTCCAGATGCGGCACTCTAAGAGCAAGGTTGAGGTCAGCCATGCCATATGGCTGCAAAGTAAGAAATAAGTTCTAGCAGCTTTGTAATGATGAGTGCTGAAGAATAATCTTGAAGAATAAGAAAAAAAAGGGTGCCAATGAAATTAAATTAGTCCTCCGCACATTAGAGCTGAGAACATATCCATTCACATACATACTGGTAGTTGGAGGGGTTTGCCAGAGCTGGCCTACGTTTTTTTTTTTGCAGGTCTCCAATTCTCCTGTAAGCAGCAGCATACCTAAAGGTGAGACGTCCTATGTCCCTCAACAGACAAGAAAGCAAATGAATGTTCAGCTTAAGCAAATTTGGGTTCATTCAATGGTATGATCACAAGCAAAACTAAAATCGTATCCTAATTGTTTACATCACTAGATTTACACTAACTTCATTTGTGCCTCTACCTATCAGATGAAATATTATACAATATACAATAATGTATTTTTAGTCTGACAGTTATTCCATTTTTGAGGGACTGAATTTTAGATATATTCATCATTTTACCTACATACAGCAAATACCTGTCAGTAAAAAAAAAATCCTGTATACACTCTTTTCACATCCTTAGGAACCTGTGCCATAAGCCACCGGGTCTCATGCTGCAGTTGTTAACCTAGTTTTAGGTCTTCATGCAGGCTCAGTCACAGTTCAAAAATTACTGAATTCATTCTTGTCACGTCCCTAGGAACCGGTGTGATAGGCTACTGTGCCTTGTGCTGCACTGATAAACAAATTCTGGAAAGAAGGAAGTCTTAAGTCACAGTTCAGACTTTTCTTTGTATAGCGATAGCCAAGCTTTACAGGCAACGTAGAAGAATTATTTGCATCTGCTTATTATAAATGTAATTTTCCATGTTTGGGTAAGGGACTACAATCATCAGCTGTATTCTAATGCAGAAATTTTTTTTTGGTGGAAATATCCATTGAAACAAAGCATGTTCTATAGAGTAATCAATTGGCACCTCTATTGTGAACATAATCTACAGATGAATAGAAGTCAGAAATGCCACTCTCCTTTTACAATATACCACAAAATTAGAACTGAAAAGTAATAACGGTGTATGTTGCTTTGTTAGAGATTATTTTTTTTAATTTTAGTCTAAAAAGTATTTTGAAACGACAAGTAAAGCTCATCACACATGCTAAAATCTGATTGTAAAAACTTCTTTAGCTCTACCAACACGTTTGTAAGGCAAGAGTTTGAATGACTGGATAAAAATTAACTGTCCTCATTATTACATAGATTTGGTAAATCTAAAATTGATTGTACAAAGATTGTATGGCCATATTAGAGCGCGTGTGTGTATGTATGAGGGAATAGTAATTTTAATATAGCTAAATGCAAATGAAATGAAGCTGTAGCAATAGTGAATTAAATATCTAAAACTGTTTTTCAACAGCGGTTTGCAGTGACCAGAGTTGAGAAACGAATATAATTCTCCAATTGCTACTGAAGAAAGAAAGAAACAGGTAGTTATTAAAGGCAATGTTTGTAAAAGCAGAAGATATTCAAGCAGGGTGGGAAAGTGTAGGCCATGGCTACTGAGGTCGACCAAATTTTGCCAACTCCAGTAAGTCATGGAATGTGTGATAAGAGCCTCTCCTTTCACAATGTACTACCAATTAAGGGCTTTTTTACAAATGAAGGTCTGTATATAAAATATGAATATAGTGTTTCCCACCCTGGTAGAGAGATATGAATTATAAAGCACAGTGGAGAGAAAACAGAGCTGAAGAAAGAAGAGGAAGCAGAGAGAGACAGAAGAGAGAATACAGAGCTACAGAAGTGTTTATTGAGCATGCTACAGAGGTAAGCAGAGTACACAAGATGAAATCAAAACCACCATCAACCTCCCGACTTTGTTAGAAAATTAATTTTTAATTGTGCCGCAATCAAACTAGACTTAATTTTACATTTCTAATGATGTAAAAACTTAACTAATAGAAAATATACATGACCATTTTTTTTCTCCTACATAGATAAACAGAATCTATGAACTTCAAACCAAATACATTAATTTAAAAAAAAAATGTACTTGTCCGAAAAAGAACCAAACAAACAGCTCACTGAAGGGATAAGCCGATTGCTGGATTCTAGCTAGTAGATTCTGAGCCATGTCTATAAGTCAGGTCTGTTTAAACATACAAAATAGTTTGAAGTTCTTTATTAAAACAGAATATTACAATGTAAGGTAAATTAAGACTAAAGGCACATAAACTTTGGTCCCACCTGGATGTCAGTTTTTTTTTTTTTTTTTTTCAAAAACTGCCACTAGTTTCTTATCTTTGTCAAAAAGGCGCTCCCTGCCATAAAGTTACATGCACCAGTTTCTGAAATCACTTGACCAGTCTGCACATGCTCAGAAATCCACAACCATATTTCGAGTAGAATTACAAACAGCAGATGGCAAATATAGAGTTAAATGCACATCAGTCATGTCAACTTCAAAAACTACAGAAAATATTCAGCCACAAATAAGACGTTACTTTAGTTCTAACATTTAAATGATACGATTCACAAGAGATTACAAAAAAGATTAAGAGTCTACATTGTTTCTGAAACAGGACCATGACTTCTAAGGATCTTCTCCTTGCCTTTTACAAAAAAAAGTATGCTATTTGCTACTAAGAGACATCAAAAATAGACCATGTCTAAAGGCAAACACCAACAAGAAAATAAAAACAGTACGTTTTCCTCCCATTAAATGATTTGTTTTTAAAGTGAAAGAAATGTTGATGTGGGCACAGTACAGAGAGAACATGACTGATGCTTGTGTTGAAGTTCTGAGCAGGAGGAACCAAAGCTTAACCTCTTTACACGTTCCCTGGTGCAAAATTCTATAGTTCACATGAAACAATGTGCCCGTGATCAACTGCCTGCATTCTAAATGGTAAAAAGTTGGGAAAGAAAAAGAAAAAAAAACAAAAAAAAAACCTTACTATTTAAGGCACATGTCCATGGATTAAGAAAAACTGAAAAAAAAACAAAAAACATTAATGTAACCAGAAAATGTCTTCATAGTCACATTTGAAAACCTGCAGCCAAAATGTATAACTGCAGTTTAAATCAATTAATGTGATGAACCAAGGAATGATAACTGAGTGAAAAAACCAACCCAAACTCTGGTCCCCACTTTCCTGAACAGTCTGTTGGTGGCAACACATGTAACAATGCGATTAACCCAGATGCTCTGCTTTTTGTGTGTTTTTTTTTTTTTTTTAGATTGTTGACTTGGAAAAAGAAACTCTCAGATGGTGGTTATCACCAATATTGTAGTTGTGGAGGTCGATCAATGCCTGTATAGCTTCTTCCACTGTAGACATCTGAAGAAGAGCCATTTTATGGTCTCTAAAGAGATTGTGGAGAAAACCAAAAGCTTGGTTATTACAATAAAAGAAAATAAACATTCACAGAGGTCTGCGTAAAATGCCAAAAATTTGAGCATTATAAAGGATATCAAAGAAAAAATAGGAAGGTACTGGCGCTGACTAGGCTGATTAGTGAATATGTGCTAGTGAAAAAACAGTGCATTCCACCCTGCACCAATCATAACCTTGCATAAACCATGCCAGTTGATATCAATCATTTGTTTACATAAAAGCTGTGTATAACAATAGAACTAGATTTGACATCTGAAACATTGCACACATTTATATTATAACATTGGCATGAACATCATAAAAAAGTGTCCATAAAAGTATCCCAACACCACGTGAGTCCTTTTCTTATCGGAAGTGAAAAACTCCACCAGTACTCATCCAAAAAGTGAGGGTGGCAACTCACCAGAGAATTTTGACCCCTTTTTACAGGAAGGTCAATACAAGCGTATTCTGGAAACCTTAGATATCCTGAGACTCCACTTCTCTCCAAAATGGGAATGTAGACAGATTCTACAATAATGAAAAGGACTCCACAGGAGACCATAAAGGAAGTCTTATAGTGTAGTAGGTTTATTTAAAATGGTAAGCATTAAAAGAAAAAAAGTTCCACTCACATTTCTCTGTGCCAGAAACCCGGCACTGGGTGTGTTCAGCAGGACATATATGAGCGAGTAAAGTGCCTGAGCCGGTCGCCCTGTCTTTAGGCGGTCTCCCCCGCAATCATGTGCGCTCCAAGCCTCGATTTCGTATCTGTGATAGGGAGTACAAGGACCCGGAAGTGCTGCTCTAACAAAACGTCTCCGACGTACATTTCTCTGTATAGGACGTCTTCAGGAAGCGACGTAATGCCACTTCCAGATGTTTATGTATATACATGTACTATGTGAGGACAAAATTCTTAAAACTTAACTCATGCCTAAATTACTTTTTAAATTTGCATATGAAATGGCCCAAGACCATACTAGGCATAAAAACAGTATTATAAAACACAAACACTTATTTAAAATTAGGGCATCAGCCCCTTATGTAGATTATTGGGATTGCAGGTCTCCCAACAACTAGATTCTATATTTCAGACCAAAAAAGGTATTCTCGCTAACACGTATAAATTATTTTAACTGAAAAAAATAATAACTAATGGGCTCATACTGTACCACCCCATTCTTACATCCTAATAAAAAATATTATTTCCATCAGGTTAACGAATGAGGTTTTCAAACGCATGGTCCAGGAGGATATTGGGAAATTCCCCCCTACCCGCAAAAGAAATCTGAAACAATATAGAGAAGCCATCAAAAAACTAGAGGAAAATAACCAGATGGTCATCAGGCCAGCAGACGGGGGAGGGGGTCTGGTTATCCTCATTAGGGAAGACTATCATGCAGAACTGCAGGGTCTACTTCAGGACCCTGAAACATAAAAAATTATGAGGTAACCCCACGGAAACCTTAAAGAAATCGCTTTAGAAACATGTGAATAAGGGATTTAAAAAGGGGATACTTAAGGTTATGTATCAGATCCCCAAGATACACAAAAATCGAACGAAGCCTCCGGGTAGGCCCATTATTAGTGGCACTGGGTCACTATACTCCAGACTGGGGGGAGTACATAGATATCTACCTCCAACCCATATCCACTAGGGGTAAGGCCTACCTGAAGGATAGTCGAGAATTAATAAACCGAATAAGAGATATTGAACTAACACACAATATTGGCCACTATAGATGTGGAGTTGCTTTACACCAACATCAAACAGTCGGATGCTATAAGGGCAACACATTGGGCTTTGAACAAGTATTCTACCCTAAAATAATACCCAAATTAAATTCCTCACAGAGTCATTGGAAATGATCATGACTAAATTTTTTCTGGTATGAGGGTGAATTTAACCACTTCAGCCCCGGAAGGATTTCCAGCTTTAGGACCGGAGCCCTTTTTGCGATTCGGCACTGCGTCGCTTTAACTGAAAATTACGCGGTCGTGCGACGTTGTACCCAAACAAAATTTGCGTCCTTTTTTTCCCACAAATAGAGCTTTCTTTTGGTGGTATTTGATCCCCTCTGCGTCATTTCTGATCGCCGCTATAAACAAAAGAAGAGCGACAATTTTGCAAAAAGACCCAAATTTCTTACTTTTTGCTAAAATACAAATCCAAAAAAAAAATATAAAAAAACATTTTTTTTCACCGTTTTTGGCCGATTTATATTCTTCCTCATATTTGCGATAGAAAAAAATCGCAATCGGCGATTATTGATTGGTTTGCGCAAAAGTGGTCGCGTTTACGGATGATGAGAATTCATTTTTGGGGTTTTTATTTTTTTTTTTTACTAGTACTGCGATATTTCAGCGGACATGTCGGCCTATTTTGACACTTTTTTGGGACCATTGGCATTTGTACAGCGATCAGTGCTATAAAAATGCACTGATTACTGTGTAAATGCCATTGGCAGTGAAGGGGTTAACCTGCAGGGGGCGCTCTAAGGGTTAAGTATGTTCCCTGGGCGTGTTCTAACTGTATGGGGACTGCCCTAGCTGAGGAAGGGAAGTGGTCACAGCCTTCGTATACAGGAAGGCTGTGATCACAGCCCTTCCCCCTCACACAGAACGGAGGTCCGTGTTTACATAGACGGACCTCTGTTCCTTCGCTCCGGGGGGGCCATCGCGGGTAGCCGGCGGCAATCGAAGCCGCCGCACCCGCTCCCTGGCCCTCCCCGAACACAGTGAGTGCGTGGGCGCGCCTCCGGCGGCGCGCGCGCTCACAGTGCGCGTTATCGCAGGCGCCGTCGTATGACGGAGATTTGCGATAACGAGCCACTTTGTCGCCGTCAACCTGCGGTTGGTGGTCGGCAAGTGGTTAATAACCAGACTAAGAGGGTAACGATGGGGGCGAAGTATGCCCCCAGCGTGGAAAATATCCATCTAAACAAATGGGAGGAAGAATCTATATTCATCAACCAATGGCCCCAACTAAAAATGTACCTACGGTATATAGACGACATTTGTGTGGTGTGGGAGGGTGGCTTCACGCAATTAGACAACTTTCTTGTGTATATAAACAGCAATCAGTATGCAGCTAAATTTACTAGCACATGGAGTAAAACTTTGGTTCGTTTTTTGGATCTAGAAATCCATAGAGTGGGTGCGCGTCTGGAGACCGACCGTAATGGGTACATATCAACTCGTAGTTGCCATCACCCGCACTGGACCAGAGCTATACCCAAAAGCCAATTCTTACGAAGCAAAAGGAATTGTAATCAGGAAACAGATTACATCCAGCAAACAAATGTACTTATTGATAGGTTTCTGGAAAAGAGGTACACAATAAGAAATAGCTTCTACAAGCCAGAGAGACAGTCAGACAATTGGACAGAGATACGTTACTACAATCTACGAGGGACTCCTCGGAGAGTGGGGAATCTAATTGGGCTTTCATCACTGGCTTTAATTTACAACATAAACAAGTGGAAAATTTTTTTAGGAAACACTGGGGGATACTACAAAAAGACCCCACCCTGAGGAAAATTTTGCCACCCAGAGCCAAATTCATATACAGAAGAGCCCCAAAGCTTAGGGATTTGGTGGCAAAAAATGTCCCTAGGCCACCAGCCAGAAGGCCGACATTTCTGGATCGTAAAGGCTTTTTCAGATGTAGGAGGTGTAGGGCATGTAGAATCTCCTAGGATAAAAGTAGAGTAATCATCACTTTTTCGCCACAGATCACAGGGAAGGAATTGGATATTGGCAGATTCATGATCTGTGAATCTAGATACGTCCCCTATTTGCTCATATGCCCATGCAACTACCAATATGTTGGCAGGGCCACCCGCACGCTGGCCGAAAGGGTGGGGGAGCACATGGACAATATTAAAAAAGGATTTAAGTTACACAGTGTTTACAACCACTAAAGACAAGTTCATAACCGGGACCCCACCAAACTGAGGTTTTGGGGTATAGAGTTGTGCCACATTTGAGGGGGACAGACATGACTAAGGCAGTCTCCCAAATGGAAACACGATGGTTCATAAGTTACACAGAGCCTTTGGGACTAAACAAAGAATGGATCTTAATTGTTTTTTAACAGATTATTAACATGTCCAGTATAGGTTTTTTCATGGTTTCATCATGACAGACCCTATGCAGGGATATAAAGGGGGTTATCATTTTTATTAGTGCCTTTGATATTTTTATTAATATGTCCAATATGGGCCTTTTCAGTATTCTATTATCATAGACCCGTTGCAGATGTATTAAAGTGGGCAATTATAGCTTCAGCAGTTGTTTTTTTTTTTTTAGTAGATTCCAATATAGTGCAATCCTGCTTAGAGATAGGGGCACATTGAAGTAGTCATCCATTCTTTAAGGATTATTCAGTTCTCATTCAGACTGAATTATATTCGGTATCCTGATGGGAATATTTTTTATTAGGATGCAAGAATAGGGTGGTACAGTATGAGCCCATTAGTTATGATTTTTCAGTTAAAATCATTTATATATGATAGCGAGAATACCTTTTTGGTCTGCAATACAGAATCTAGTTGTTGGGAGACCTGCAATTCCAATAATCTACATTAGGGGCTGCTACGCTAATTTTAAATAAGTGTTTGTGTTTTGTAATACTGTCTTTATGCCCATCATGGTCTTGGGCCATTTCATATGCAAATTTAAAAAGTAATTTATATATTGTATGATGAACAAAGTTAGTAATATAAATGTGGTTGTAAGAGGGACCTGTGAGCTGAGTGTGACGGCACATATCCGAGTTGATAGTGCTCATTAGAATGTTAACGCCCCTTTCCTCATTGTCCCCAAGCGCAACCAATCATCACATAGTACATGTTTGTTTAGATGGATATTTGCAATGCTGGGGGCATACTTAGCCCCCATTGCTAACCCCTTAGTCTGGTTATAAAATTCTCCCTCATACCAGAAAAAAATGATAGTCATGGTCATTTCCAATGACTTTGTGAGGAATTTAATTTGGGTTTTCTTTTAGGGTAGAATATTTGTTCAAAGCCCAACTTGTTGCCCTTATAGCATCCAACTGTTTGATGTTGGTGTAGAGCAACTCCACATCTTTAGTGGCCAATATTGTGTGTTCTGTAAGTTCAATATCTCTTATTTGGTTTACTAATTCTCGACTATCCTTCAGGTGGGTCTTACCCCCAGTGGATATGGGTTGGAGGTAGATAGCTATGTATTCCCCCAGTCTGGAGTATAGTGACCCAATGCCACTAATAATGGGCCTACCCGGAGGTTTCGTTAGATTTTTGTGTATCTTAGGAATCTGATATATAACCGGAATCCGGGGTGCCTTAGGGACCAAATGTTTGGTTCCCTTTCTATTAAGTATCCCCTTTTTAAATCCCTTATTCACATGTTTCTGAAGCGATTTCTTTAAGGTTTCCGTGGGGTAATTTTTTATATGTTTCAGGGTCCTGAAGTAGACACTGCATCTCTGCATGATAGTCTTCCCTAGTGAGGATAACCAGACTCTTCCCCCGATAACCAGACTCTTCCCCCACCCCCCATGACCATCTGGTTATTTTCCTCTAGTTTTTTGATGGCTTCTCTATATTGTTTCAGATTTCTTTTACGGGTAGGGGGGAATTTCCCAATATCCTCCTGGACCATGCGTTTGAAAACCTCATTTGTTATCCTGATGGGAATAATATTTTTTATTAGGATGCAAGAATGGGGTGGTACAGTATGAGCCCATTAATTATGATTTTTCAGTTAGAATCATTTATACGTGGTAGCGAGAATACCTTTTTTGGTCTGCAATACAGAATCTAGTTGTTGGGAGACCTGCAATCCCAATAATCTACACAAGGGGCCGCTACGCTCATTTAAAATAAGGGTTTGTGTTTTATAATACTGTTTTTATGCCTAGTATGGTCTTGGGCCATTTCATATGCAAATGAAAAAAGTAATTTAGGCATGAGTTAAGTTTTAAGAATTTTTTGATGTTTTGATACATTGTATGATAAACGAAGTTTGTAATATTAATGTGGTTGTAAGAGGGACCCATGAGCTGAGTGTGACGACACATATCCGACTTGATCGTTCTCATTAGAATGTTACCGCCCCTTTCCTCATTGTCCCCAAGCGCAACCAATCATCACATAGTACATGTATATAATCATACATCCGGACGTGGTATTACGTCACTTCCTGAAGACGCCCTATACAGCAAAACGTACGTCGGAGACGTTTTGTTACTCCCTATCACAACACAATACAAAATTGAGGCTTGGAGCGCACGCGATTGCCGGGGAGACCGCCTAAAGACATCAGGGCGACCGGCTCAGGCACTTTACTCGCTCGTATATGTCCTGCTGAACACACCCAGTGCCAGGTTTCTGGCACAGAGAAATGAGTGGAACTTTTTTCTTTTAATGCTTACCATTTTAAATAAACCTACTACACTATAAGACTTCCTTTATGGTCTCCTGTGGAGTCATTTTCATTATTGTAGAATCTGTCTACATTCCCATCTTGGAGAGAAGTGGAGTCTAAGGTTTCCAGAATACGCTTGTATTGACCTTCCTGAAAAAAGGGGTCAAAATTCTCTGGTGAGTTGCCACCCTCACTTTTTGGATGAGCACTGGTGGAGTTTTTCACTTACAATAAGAAAAGGACTCACGTGGTGTTGGGATACTTTTATGGACACTTTTTTTATGATGTACATGCCAATGTTATAATATAAATGTGTGCAATGATTCAGATGTCAAATCTAGTTCTATTGTTATACACAGCTTTTATGTAAACATGATTGATATCAAGTGGCATGGTTTATGCAAGTTTATAAGTGGTGCAGGGTGAAATGCTTTGCAGGCACAGTTCTTTTCACCAGTACATATTCACTAATCAGCCTAGTCAGCTCCAGTACCTTCCTATTTTTTCTTTGAGATTTAGTGGTTTTCACCATTTAAGGGGCTGCGACATATGTAGGCTTATGTTGCACATATTTTTATTTAAGGGCGCCATTCCCTTTTATGGTTTTAATTATAAAGGATATGTCCAAAGGCCCTTTATCACATATGCCCTTGCAGTAATAAGCATGTTACTTAAAGAGGAGCTCCAGTCTCCTGGGTAAAAATTAATAGTCAGCAGCTACAAAAACTGTACCTGCTGACTGTTATTAAACCTCCACTCACCTGTCCCACAATTCAGCGATGGGCTCACCGCAGATGTACTCCTCTGCTGTCATCTGGCCCCAGGTGACTGCATATTAACTGTGGGCACCTGGCTGTGACAACTTGCGGCTCCACAGCCGGTTGTCCACTGCACATGCACGACCGGCGCCTTGTGAACGCTTCTGTCACATGTCCCGGAAAACTGCGGGGAGAACTTCCACTTCCAATCACCTAGGGGATAAGAGCGGAAGTGGGAGGCGGGTACCTGTCAAAATCAGGTACCCCCTCCCCAAAAGTGCAATTTCTTCACCAGGATTGGGGGAGGAGGCCTTCAGACAGAACTTCCCCTTTTGGGTGGAGCTCCGCTTTAACACGTTTTCCTGTGAATTACATGTGATCTTGTGCCATGAATAGTAATATACATCTATTCAGAGAAAAAGATTTGGAAATTAACACAGATGTATTGGTGTTTTTGTGCCTTCTGGGCAATAAAACGTGTCCTACTTTAGAACAATATACTATGCTAATGACCAAGAAAGTAAACTATCCACATATGAAGAGGAACATTGGTTGTGTATGCAGAATTTAAAAAGTCAGCAGCAACAAGTACTGATGTTTTCAAACCCAGCAAACATCATCCTTGCCTAGGCTGGGAATAAGTTAGTGGGAACAAGTTGCTATGGAAAAAAAAATCTAAGTGTGTGATAGTGAGGGCCCAGAATATGCAATCTTAAAAAGGTCCACTTTAATGAATGGAATTTCTATTTGAAATAATTATCATGTAGTTAAACATAAATGGTCCCAAAGTATTAGAACACATAAAATACAGTAAAAGTAACACTTTTCATTATGATATATATACACACACACACACATATTTATTACTTCTCTGACACTTCCCACTTCTCTTGCATTACATTTAAACTATTGGATAGTCTTAGCTGAATGTGTGTAATATTCTGTAGTAGCATAAAATTAAAATAAATACTGGCACATAGATAAAAAATAAAAAAATAAAAACTTACTGAAAAAATTTGAATGCTTTGACAGTTCCCCCTGTGTTTGTGAACAGAGTGCGCAAGTCTTCCTCAGAAATCGTTTGCCTGAAATGAAAACGTCAGGAAATAACACTTTAGAAGACAAAAATCTGAAAGTCTGTTTCATCTACAGGTTCGCAGCATGTTTCATGTGTAAGAAGCCCTCAAACACAAGCGTACTGTGAGTCAAACCATACGTGAAAACCAGTTGGGAGACGCTTTGTAAAACAACATTACCACCACAGCAAAAGCATTTCATTGGCACAGCATAAGGTAGATTATTGGAGTTTACAGGACCGACAGGATTTAGTCCATTATTTAAGAACACCGATTTCTGTGGATACCTTAACAGAGAAGTAAGGGTTTCTTTTTTTCCCCTATTTATACTTACCTAGGTGGATGCAGTATTGGTCCGATGCTGCATCTGTCATCCGGCGCCGCTGCACTGAAAACCGAGCGATCAAACACAGCCGATGGCTCGGTTTTCACAGCTCCGTGAGTGGAGAGCTGCACAGCGCTGGGCTGTGGCAGGGCGGAGCGGGCCAACTCAAGCTCTGAGCGGCTCGCTGAGAGGCTGAGACGGGTGTCAATTCAGGCACCTGGCGGATCCAGACTCCCATTGTCGGGATGATGCGGTGCCTGGACAGACACCTGTGACGTAAGTAGAGAGCGGGCTTCAGTCCCTTCTCTGCTGAAAACGGTCACAGGAGTGCAAAACGAATTGCACTCCTGTGTAGGGCTGAAACAACTAATCGATTAATCGACAACTAATCGATTATTAATATAGTTGTCAACTATTTTAATAATCGATTATTAAAATAGTTGTCAACTATTGTAATAATCGATTAATCGGCCAGCTAATTGATTCGCCTGTGTACAGAATGCATTATTTGTTTACATATCAGGAAATACAGTGCAGCACACATACAGCTCAGTACACCGTCCATACATGTCAGAAGACACAGTGCAGCACACATACAGCTCAGTACACTGTCCATAAAAGTCAGTAAGTGCCTGAGAACTTGTGACTGTGTGAGGAGCAATGCCTCATGGGACATGTAGTCCTGGGCAGGAAGTGAGAGGTTCCAAAAGGTAGAAGTTTTTTTTTACCTTGCTATAGGGTCTTTCTATACACTATACTTTGCAGCTTGATATTGGGGCACTCTTAAGGCAGGAGGAGCCAGAAGTGTTGACCCCAGAAGAGGGGAATCAGGGCTGCTCTGTGCACAACCATTACACAGAGCAGGTAAGTATAGCATGTTTGTTATTTTTTAAAAAAAAGTACTTTAAAGACTGTGCAGGGAAGATCAGCATCTGAACCCAGAGAAGGTGGAGGCTGATAGACTGGAGGGAATAGAAGGCATTATAATTACATTTAAAGTAAACTTTTACCAGTATTGTGCATTTACATCTAAAATGATCATATCCAGGAAAAAAAAAGTCTCAGCTTTTAGCACTACTTTAATATAAAAAAATTCTATCTCCCTTCCACCCTTCATATAAACTTCATGTCTGGTAAAATGCCCATATATCCTACTTCTGGGTGTATTTATTATTATATGTGTCTGTCTGTTATTCTCAGAGTGGATTAGAGATTTTGCTACCCAACTATATAGTTGGTTATTTAGATTTACCACTGCATATAGATATTTAAGACAAAATTGCATTTTTTTCTTTTAAAACTAAATATTTACAAAATTTTACACCACTTTTTTTTGCAAGGTTATTATCCGATTAATCGAAACAATAATCGACCAACTAATCGATTATGAAAATAATTGTTAGTTGCAGCCCTACTCCTGTGATCCATAGGAGAAGCCCACCCAAACATTGGTGCACATACGTGTGTGACACTTTTGGGTGGAGACATTTTAAGTTTTTTTTTTTTCCACCAATTTTGGATCACAAATGTTACAGCAATTTATGTAAATGTTTTTAGTTGAGAGATTTATTAGTAATTTTTTGGTGCATATATATTTCACATTATGGCAGTTTTCAGGCATTTTAGCGCTAGGAATAACGCCTGTAAACTGCCTCCCATGCTGTCAGAATGTGAAAGCCCGAGTGCGTTTCCAAAGCGCCACGACATGGGCGCTCTTAGCCCTTTCTTGGGGGCTAAAAGCGCCTGCTAGTAGCCCAAAAGCGTCGCTTAAACAGCAGTAAAGTGCCACCAAAATGAGCAGCGCTTTAACGCTAACACGCAAGCGGCCCCAGTGTGAAAGGGATCTAAGGGCTTTCCAATCAGGTCTGCCTGACAGGCGGACCCGATCGGACGCTCCATTCACCCCTATGGAGCTGCGGATGTCAGTGGTGACTAGGCAACTGACACCCGCTTCTATCCGATCCTGTCTGCCAAATCCAGAGGGATGGTGGCCCTATTTACCATACGTCTGGCGGATCGGATGAAAACGGACAGTCGGTCCATTTTCATTAGATCTCCCCATAGAGGAGAGTGGGACTCTTACAAGTCCATCACAGCACAGTGAGCGGAGACGGACCTGTCATCCGCCTGCTCAGCGGTTCGATCCCACACTGAGCAAGAGGAGTCTGTCAAACAGACAAGTCCGTGTACAAGGAGCCTAAGTGGAGCACTGCTTTTTTTAAACATTATTTTTACATTATATACTTTTTGGTGTTGCCCAAGCTTTGCAGGCAGGTGGTTGGTGGTGCCGGGTAGCTGCACGGGGACATGTTTTACATATTATAATGTAAATCAGAAAATATCTCTCAAACGCAATTTTTAAGGAAAAAATAAACAAAACAGTAAAGTTTGCCAAATTTTTTTGTAAAATGTGAAAGATGTTACGCCTGCAGGCAACGGTGAAGCATGGTGGAGGTTTCTTGCAAGTTTAGGGCTGCATTTCTGCAAATTACAGATTTGGTTAGGATCAATGGTGTCCTCAATGCTGAGAAATACAGGCAATAGCCTGACAAGTCATCCCTGTGTGAACCATGTCGAATTGCTCATATGTTGACATTGAAAATATGCACTTATCCCTACTTATTTACAAAATACAAGAGCCAGTGTATACGAAGAGCCCGTTCACATAGGGGCGACTTGAGTCGCCTCAAGTCACTCCAAGTCGCTTGATATTTGAAATCCCATTGTGGTGAATGGGAGCCGTCTTAATGTACACTACTGAAGTCGCTACGACTTCAGAAAAGGTTCCTGCACGACTTCAAGGCGACATCTATCCGACTTGTGCCCATAGGATTCAATAGAAGTCGCCTCCAAGTCAGATTCTCCATCTACACAGAAGTGACTTTACAGTTAAAAGAATAGAATTTATCTTTAGGCAACCCCCTCCCTCCCTTCTCTGACTGGCCACAGGCAAAGTCGCCTGAAGTTGCGCTGAATGTCGCGCTGTCAGTCGCCTAGCAAATTCCTCCCAAGTCGGATTGCCCATGTGTGAACGCGGGCTTATTAATTAAAAAGACAAACATGCAGACTGCAAAACATTTTATTTTAAAACCTGCACCGCCACACAATCTTATAAATCAATTAAAACCAAGATTTTCTTCCTTAACATTCCAAAAAAAGCAGTTCTTGCGTGTTTTATGTAGTTAGGCAAACTGCAGTGATAGAATAGTGGCACTACTTACGGAATGTTAGACAAATGAAGGGTTGCTGAGGGTGGGAATATATTCTGAAAGTTTTTAGAGCCAGGTTTCTTAAAACGATGCAGAGGGGAGTTGGCAAAATCTTTTGTTAGCCCTTGATCATCAAGCCCTTCTCGAGGTAGCTGGACTGTTTGATGCTTAGACAATGTAACCCTGATAATTTTTCCATACATTTTCTGGCCATTGAGGTGGCTCATGGCTGAAAAACAACAAGCATAGTAATACAATTGTAAAAGAAGATTTTGGATATTATTGCAACCATTCCAAGCTATACATATATTGCAAAGAAGGAAACCCAATCATTGTTAAATTAAACCGATTTACTCACTAAATTACTTCCTAATTTCACATAAGACAAAATGTAATTTAAGAACTGTTATTAATCCAATTACAATCTGGAAGTGTGTCATCCAGTTTAAGTAAACAAGTATTATCCTGGGAGAGACGTAATTACAACAATTTGGATTTTACATTGCAAAAACAGAACAAAAACAATGACTAATTAAATTAGTGAGTTATAAACACAAAGTTAATTTGTGCTTTAACTCAAGGCACTAAAAAATCCACAACTCCAACAATACTACCCAATAACCACAGCTAATCTAGTGAGCTTGAGAACATCTGCAACATAGTCTAACACAAGCTGGTATGTGGGAATGAGCCTTAAAGTGGAACTAAAGTGCTTTAAAATGCTAACAGGTAGAGTTTTTTTTCATCAGAGACTTGGTATGTCATTTTTTTGCCATGAAAGCTCCTGGTTTACCTGCTAGCAATTTTCATTTGGGTGTACACTTACGCTTATTGTACATTCAGAGTATGCCTTTGGTGCTGGGATGAAATAACTCCCGAGTGCATGTGTGGGAGATATGTCATGGGTTGGCCAATCACGATGTCTAAAGGCACCAAACCTAGAAGACTGGGCAAAGATGTCAGTAGCGGGGGATAGAGCAATGAGGGAGATCACAGATGTCACAGGTTAGTGTGCCATAATATACAAGTATACAAGGACTTGGTGTTTACAAGTTAAAATCCATTTTTTTTTTGCTAGAAAATTACTTAAGGCACCTCTCACGTCACCGATAAAAAAGTGATCTCGCTGCGAATCCACCGCTGAGACCACCTCTCTGAAAGAGAATCGCTGGCAGAAAAGAATGATACGGGGTTATGGTAGCTATCTGCTACCACAACAACGATATTCCACTTCAAAGGACCGCCAACTATACTGTCTTTTTAACCACCGACCGTACGGCGGTCCGGAAGCGGTTAAAAAGACAGAAATTTTAAGTATAACTAAAGGCTAAACATTTTTTTTAAATTTTGGATAAAGTGGAGCAGGATTAGAGTGCTTGTCACTTTTTATTGCTGTCTGTGTCCCCATTAGTGGGCATTCATCCTCTCTATTTGTCCTGTTTACCATCATCATCGAAAATTAAAGTAAAAGAAAATCCCAAATTTTAGAATTCCCCAGAAAGGTAAAAGAGGAGCAATCTTCCAATGGGGACGCTAGTTCTGATGACCTAGGGGTAAGGTAAGGTGATTTTCTCCCACTTCCTGATTGGCAATGGGACAGGAAGTGAAGGGAAATCTCCGCAATGGGACACAGATGGCAAAAAAATTGAAAAAATAAAATCTGATAGGATCTTATAATCCTTCCTTACGCTATTAAAAAAAAAAAAAGAAAAATTCTTTCTGTTATAAAACATATCAAATTTCTTCATAAATTTGGGCAAAAATGTATTTGGTAAAAAAAAAAAATCCCAATAAGTGTTTATTAGTTGGTTTGTGTGAAAGTTATAGCATCTACAATCTACGGTATAAAAACACATATTATTTGAAAATTGATCAATCCTGATATACCGACGGCATTTCTTGAGGCTCTTAAAATGCAGGCATAGTACAAATACCCCCCAAATGACACCTTTTTTTTTTTTCTGGAAAGTAGACAGTCTGAGATATACGCAAGTCCCGCCCACATATGAAAACTGTGTTCAAACCACACATGTGAGGCATCGTTAGAGCGAGAGCAATAATTTTAGCACTAGATCTCCTCTGTCACTCAAAACTACTAACCTGTAGATTTTTTTTAAACGTTGCCAATGGGGATTTATAATTTGCAAAGTTTGTCGCCTATCATTTTACTCGGCGTAACATTATCTTTCACAATATGGAAAAAAATTGGCCTAACTTCCCTGTTGTCATTTTTTTAACTCAAAAAACAGATTTTTTTTTTTTTTGACATCGCTCTTGAAAGACCTCTGCGCAAATACAGTGTGACAAAGTTTTGCAACGACCGCCATTTTATTTTCTAGGGTTTTAGAAAAAATATATATAATGTTTGGGGGTTCTAAGTAATTTTATAGCAATGGTTTGTGTCTTTTTGCTCGGTCTTAAAGTGGTTAATAAAGTAATTGTCAAAAAAAGGGATTTTATTAAAACTCACCGTAAAATCCTTTTCTCCAAGTTCACTGACAGACGCAGCTCTTCATGACATGTGGGTTATAAGCTTGTCCTATTAGGAGGTAACTAGGCAGAGAAAGAAAGCAAGCTGGCCCCTCCCACGGGGCTGTCCTCTCTTTCCATATAATCCCCCTACTCTGCTCAGTCCATCGGTTCGTAATAAGCCGTACCGAAAACAGAGCGCAGAGGGGTGGGTGCTGCGTCTGTCAGTGAACTCGGAGAAAAGGATTTTACGGTAAGATTTAATAAAAATCCCTTTTTCTCCTACGTTCACTGACAGAAGCAGCTCTTCATGACATGTGGGGATGTCCCAAAGCTGTGTCAAAAAGAAGGGTGGGTAAAATGATAACAACTGTACCCAACAGAAACCTCTAAGGAGGCGTCAGACGTGCCTAACACTGCCGCCTGTAAAACTTTACGGCCAAAAGCAGCATCCGAGGATGCTGACACATCAATCTATAAAACAGGAAGTGCTAACAGCCCTGGTAGAATGAGCCGTGACTGGAAAAGGGGGTACCTTGCCCCGAACAGAATACGCATAGGTCACGGTGTGCCTGATCCAACGGGAAACAGTAGCCGACGAGGCCGCCAAACCTTTGCGTGGACCATCCGTTAGTACAAAGAGTCAGACTTCTGGAAAGAAGATGTAGTATTCAAATACACTCGCAAGGCCCTTACGACATCCAAGGAATGTAACTCAAATTCCTTAGGATGCGAGGGACGGAAGGAAGAACAATATCTTCATTAATGTGAAAAGATGAAAACCACCTTCGGAAGAAACGAAGGAGGCGGATGCAAGGCCGCCTTGTCCTTGTGCAGGACCAGATAGGGAGACTTGCAGGACAATGCAGCCAACTGCCTAGCGGATGTAATGGCCACCAAGCAGGCCACCTTCTGCAACAGCAGTTGTAAGGGAATCTCCCTGATCTTCTCATATGGCGGTTTCTGAAGCACAGAAAGCACCAAATTCAAATCCCATGGTGCCATAAGCGACCGCACCCGAGGCGCCACATGGTGCACACCTTGTGCAAAGGTACGAATCAACGAATCAGTACTCAAGGCCAACTCCTTGTTCAGACCTTGCTGTAAAAAGGTCAAGACCTTGGACACCACGTAAGAGCGAGGGTTGTAACCCTCCGCCTCACACCATGCGATGTAAGCCTTCCAGGTGCGGTGATAAATCTTGCGAGAAGTACACTTGCGCGCTTTTAGCATGGTAGGGATCACGGAGTCAGCAACACCCCTGTCCCCCACCTGGGACTCAATAGCCAGGCCGTCAAAGCTAGCGAGGGCAAAGCAGGGTGCAAGATTGGTCCCTGAGACAGTAGATCGTCTCGCAGTGGAAGCCGCCAAGGAACGTCCGCTACCATTCGTACCACGGACGCCATGGCCAATCCGGAGCCACCAGGATCATTGGAATTCCCTCCGCTTCCACCCTGCGTAGCAACCGCGGAAGAAGCTTAATTGGAGGGAAGGCGTACAGTAGATGATACCGGGCCCCAGGGGCCATGAGAGCGTCCGTGGCGACTGCCAACGGATCGCTCGCCCGGCACACAAAGGTCTGCACTTTGTGATCGAACCGAGATGCCATGAGGTCCACATCCGGCGTCCCCCACTTGTGCCAAATCCGGCTGACCACTCTCCCTGATCCAGCGTCTGGTGACTGAAAAAATCCGCCTGCCAGTTTTCCACGCCTGGAATGTCAACGGCGGAGATTGCCGGTACATGAAGTTCTGCCCAACGCAGAATCAGAGCTGCTTCCGCAGCAGCTGCTGAGCTTCTCGTTCCGACCTGATGGTTCACATACGCCACTGCTGTGGCATTGTCCAACTGAACCCGAATCAGGCGTCCTCGTAACTTCACCGTCCAGTGAGATAGGCATAGCCTGATCGCCCTTAGCTCCAACACATTGATCGGGAGGCGCGCTTCCTGCGCAGACCAATGGCCCTGGGCAGACAACTACCTCAGGACCCCTCCCCAGCCCGACAGGCTGGCGTCCGTCGTAATTATCGACCAGTGAAGGGGCAGGAATGACTTCCCCCGAGTCAGGGCTGGGTCCTGAAGCCACCAAGCCAGAGAACCCCTGGCCTGAGGATTCAAGCGGATCGGTAGATCCAAGGACCGTGGTGACCTGTCCCACCGAGACAGAATCGCTCGCTGGAGAAGATGAGTGTGGCTCTGGGCGTAAGGTACCGCCTCGAAGGTTGAGACCATGAGCCCCAGCACCCGCATACAGAACCGTAATGATGACCGTCGGTGTGACAGTAAGGTTCGTACCGCTGTCCGCAGCAACAGCAACTTGGCCGGAGGTAAGAACACCTTCGCCTGCTCCGAGTCCAGAATCAGACCCAGGTATTCCAGGCGACGGGACGGAGACACCGACGACTTTTGCAGATTGATCAACCAGCCGAAGTCCTCCAACGAAGCCATGGTGATCCTCACACGTCCTCCTCCAGAGCCGAGGTGGACTCCACTCTCAAGAGCAGGTCGTTGAGGTATGCTACCACCGCAATGCCTCTCTGTCTCAGTAACACTAGTACTGGGGCCACCAGCTTGGTGAAAATCCGAGGAGCCAAAGCTAGACCGAAGGGGAGTGCCACGAATTGGTAATGGAGGTCCTGCTCGGGTGGGGGCAACCCATCATGCAGAGGAGGGCTTGTCCTCTGTCTTTATAGTTTTGCGCTGCCATTGCCGCTTACCGGCCCCTGCAATGGCCCTTTTCCGCTGCGCCAGAGGCGCGAAAAAATTTCTTCTGCCCGAAGAAACAGGCCCCTGCCTACGTCAAAACTCTCGCCTCCGGGGCTCCGGGAGGAAGGTGCTCTTCCCACCAGTGAAATCTTTGATTTCATCCAATTGTGGCCCAAAAAGACGGCCACCCTGAAAGGGGAGATCCGCAAGACCCTTCTTGGACGTGTGGTCACCCGACCATGATCGCAACCAAAGAAGTCGTCTGAGAATGACGGCAAATACAGCCATTTTGGATAACATAGGGAGCAGATGCAGGGCTGCATCACACAGGTACTTGATACCTTGAAACAAAAATTCAGCCCTCTGCGGCGCACCAAGCAGACAGACGCATTCTAGATCATTCTGAAGCTCCGCCATACGCTCAGATAAGTATTGCGCCGCCATGGCTGACGCCAGGGCCGGTCTCAGAGCTGACCCCGCTAACAGAAAAAGTGCTTTTGACACTGCCTCTGTCCGCCTATTGGCCGGGTCCTTAAAAGAGGGGGACCCTTCCAGGAGAATAGTCATCGCCTTATTCAGACGAGCTATCGGTGGGTCCACCGCCGGGGACGCCCACTTCTTCAAAAAGCTATCCTCAAATGGATCACGAATGGCAAAGCGTTTTGACAATGAGAAAGAATGCTGCGGTTGCTGCCATTCATGGTAGATCAGATGATCAAAGAACTGATCATAAAGGTAGGCCTTAGGAGCCCTAGGAGGCCTGGCAGACGCACAAACGAATGCAGACATTTGTGACTCGCCGTCTTGGTCCAGTCGCAGAGTAGTGCGAATCCCAGAAATAATGGTGGGCACCAGCGCTTTTTCCGCACACTGCCGACGCCCCCTGGTCCTCCTCTCTGTCCGAGGGGGCCAGTTCACCTTCAGAAAGCTCTACTGGGGTCACTGTGACCCCCGAAGCCATCTCTGGTTCAGAGTCCTCCCCTGAGGAACAAGGGGGAGGAGGGCGCTTCTTAGGGATCCCTGGAGCGTTGCTCGGCTCCATCCGGGGGAAGAAATTTGCCAAATACCGCCCTCAGCTGGTCCAGAAATACCCCCTGCACAGATTGCGCTGTCGCTGATTCCTCCTCAGCAGGCCCAGCAGGGTAGTCTGCCATAGTTTTCCCTGAATGAGAGCTAAAATCGGTAAGCAACCCATCGCCCCCCCGCCTGAAAGGGGAGAGGGGGCATCACTCACCACTCCTGTCAGGCGTAGCGGGTAGCCACCCGGTCGCAGACCTTGTACCCCTGCCGGGGCGGGATGACGCTGGCCAATCGCCTCCGAACCAGACCGCAGTTCGGATCCTGCGAACAAGTGGCGTACACCCACAGGCCGCAAGCACGGAATGGGCACGATGCGGAGGACCCCCATACGCAGGGACTAGCTCGCATCGGTCGGCCACGCTGGAGAAAGTACAGAATCCTGAGAATGCTCCTCTATGCCCCAGCCGGCTTCTTGATAGCAGATTCAGATAGCTTGATAGAGCAAACAAAATTAAAAAGTGATCCCCAGTCCGGACCTCAGGTCCCATAAGGGAGCCAGGTCAACTCCTTGCGACTAAACATGTGAAAACTGATGGGCTGAGCAGAGTAGGGGGATTATATGGAAAGAGAGGACAGCCCCGTGGGATGGGCCAGCTTGCTTTCTTTCTCTGCCTAGTTAACTCCTAATAGGACAAGCATATAACCCACAAGTCATGAAGAGCTGCGTCTGTCAGTGAACGTAGGAGAAATTTAAGTTTTGATTTCTTTTTGACACTTTTTTTGGTGAATGAGTAGGGGTAAAATGTACCCCAGATTTCGATAAACCCCCAGCCCACAGACCCCCACAACCACTAGCCAGGGTTGTGGAGAAGAGGTCCTTGTCCGGGGGGGGGGTTGGAGGGGCACTTGTTTGCCCCCCCCCCTCCCCTTTCCTGGCCTGCCAGTCTGAATGCTCGGATAAGTATGGATTTTTTTTTTTGGGGGGGGGTTAGACGCCATTTTTAAAAAAAACACGTTGGCGTTCCCCTTAAACTCCAAACCAGGCCTAAGGGTCTTGTATGGATTTGGGGTTTTTTATTTTATTTTTTTTTTTTTTATTTTGACGTGGGATTCCCCTTGAAATCCATACCAGACTGAAAGTTTTTTTTTTTCACAGTTTTTAATTACAGGCATTGATTTTTTTATTGTGACATTCAGCTGCCAGCGGGGTGATAAGGATGTGGTGGCCGGCTTCCCAGCCCGCTTAACAACCAGCTAATGTTAAAGAGGCCAATGGAAGCTGGCTCCAAAAATTTGCATTTGAAACATCTAAATCACAGCTGAACCTCTGCTTTGGAAATTCGCAGAGGAAATCTGCACCAGACATATGTGAACCTAGCCTTCTGGGGATGTCAGGAGGACAAAAAGTTGGACTACTGAAAAAAGGCTGTAGCTGGTAAATTAAAAACAGCACATATCTAGACAATGGGGGGATGAAGAATGTTTAAGTGAAGGACAGAGATATGGTAAAACAATGTCCTAGCTGAGGTGAAAGAAAAAAACCATCCTGCGAATAGAGGCCCTGGGTATCAAAACAATGATATCTTTGTGAAGTAGAGCTGCACGATTCTGGCCAAAATGAGAATCACGATTTTTTTGCTTAGAATGAAGATCACGATTCTCTCACGATTCTCGCGGCGTAATATATTAAATATACCAAAAAAAATGGGCTAACAGCACTGTTTAGGTTTTTGAAAGGGGTAATATTTCCAAAAAAATTGTGTTTAAAAGTCTGCTGCGCAAACAGCGTGTGACATAAAATATTGCAACAACCGCCATCTTATTCTCTAGGGTCTCTGCTAAAAAAAATTATATAATGTTTGGGGGTTCTAAGTCATTTTCTAGCACAAAATAATGGATTTTTATTTGTAAACAGCAAGTGTGAGGAAAGATTTAGTCTTTAAATGGTTAAACCAAACATCTATACAAGGGGAGTTCACTCAGAGTTCAATGAAGTAACTCTTATCAATGATGACTCAGAAGTTGGCTGTATGCCCAGACTTGGCTGTTCCCCTGAGACTCAAGCTGCTCTGACTTCAAAGGACTTCAGGCACTTTTTCTTACTGTCAAATCGCCCTGATTGGCCCCCCAAGTCAGACTCCTTTTAACTGCACTGAAAATCGCGGTAAGGTAATGCCCAATTGAG
>BLSH010111219.1:5006-21296 GCA_018402905.1 Glandirana rugosa | reverse complement strand
TATATATATATAGGTACACACGTGTTGAGTTATTAATTGTGCTTTCGAGTTAAAGTGATATGTGCCAATGTGGAATGTGTTAAATCTTGAAATAATGTTCACCAAAATGTTTTTGTAAACAGATGACTAAGTACCGTCAAACAATACCATAAAAAACTATTTGAAATTTCATCAATACTAAAATTCATCCGTGTAAAGTGCAAATACAAGTTAGTGCTACTAAAATAATAATAATAAAGTCTTTAGAGGTCTCTCAAGAATTCCTAAATACAGAAAGAAAGTAAAGTGCAAAAATGCAGATCTGTGTTTAAGTGCAAATGCCGTCTGTTTGGTGATTACAGTGTATAAAAAAAGGTTAAAAGGAGTGAAGAAGAAAATTCTTTGCAAACTTGCAAGAGATAGAAACCTTATATCAAATTCACTTTTTAAAATTACAATCAGAAATTTTTTGCAGCAAGCGCCGGTAAAGTGTCCAAAGTGCCTAAACAGGGGATATATAAAAATCGCTTTAAAATTTTTCTTATCCAAATCTCAGCCACCTTTGCCAGACTTATAAATCAAATGGACTTCTCAAAATGGCAATATGAAATTTTTTGCAGCAAGCGCCTATAAAGTGTCCAAAGTGCCTAAACAGGGAATATATAAAAACGTTTTTTTTTTAAATTTTCTTATATAAATCTCAACCAACTTTGCCAGACTTATAGAAGATTATAAAGTGACTATAGAAAGTCCTGCAAAAAGCTTGAGGAGAAAGTGCATCAAAACATTGTATATGCTTCGAAGAGCAATCGCCGTTTAAAATGCTTCTTTGTGTGAAGTTCGATATATAGAGAATTCAGTATATAAAGGGTTCTTGAATGACGTTGTCCCTTGTACCGGGTGCTCACCCCTATTCACTGCACACATGAGGCCACTCACCAGAAAGCGTCCCCCACTGAAGGGGCGCACGCTTAGTAGGACTCTTGTCTTGCCTCACCGTCAGGGATGTTATGTTTTGCCCCGGAGCTGGATCTGTTTCTATAGGGAGATCGCTGTCTCACCCTTCCCGTTCGTTTTCCACCCAAAAGAGAAACGCAGGATCTTGCGCAATATTGTTTGATACAATACTTTTATTTGAGTTATACTCCAAAAAACACTCACAATTTTCCTGCTTGGTTAAAAGCCCATATACATCGGAACGAGCGTGTTCGCCTTGTTCAGAGTATTCCAGAGTCCCGTGACCGGAAGTGACGTGTGACGTGGTTAAGCTCCGCCCTACGCATTTCGTCTATGGACGTCTACTGGAGCGCTCCAGGGGCGCGCACGAGCGGCGTGCACGTGAGGCTCGTTTGTGACCGGCTGTGATTGGACACAGCCGGTCACGGGGTAAAGAGCCAATTTTATTGGCTCTTTACCCCGATCTGGGGGGGACACAACCCCCCGGCAGACGAGCGATCCGCGATCGCCGCTGTGCGGGCCCCCAGGGGCCCGCAGTAGCGGCGAGAAGTGGAGGACGTCATATGACGTCCTCCCGGATCGACGGCCAGTCCCTGCCGACGTCATTTCACTATACGTCGGTAGGGAACTGGTTAATAAGGCTGCTTCTGTAAAACACAGCTGACATCTATCTTTGCGATCTTAGTGTTCTAGACACACCTGTTTGGGATCCTTGCCCATTTATTATTAGCATGCAGCAATAGCCCTGAAGAAGTGAGGAGTCTTTGTTCCCCTAAAAAGCATTGGCTTAATCACTTTCAATAAATTATTACAAATTCACCTTACAACTTGCGTTCACTGGATGATGGGCACTCCTTTTTACCTACCTTTACAAGTACATGTGGAAACGACCTTGAGGCCGTACACCCAAAGGTAGCAGCCCAAACCCCCAAAAGGGCTCACCACCACCTTCCTTTTAAGTTTGGCAGAAATCACCGGAAGATAACTTTTCCAACCCCACCCATTGACCTACAACTCATTGAGTCAGTACTGCATGATCTCCAACCCTAAAGAACATACATCTATGAGAGTGCAAAACCACCTTGAAGCAGGTCAACAGAAAGACACCTATATGAATTCTGATTGATCTCATAAGTGCCTCAAACTTCTAGTAAACAAATGTCATCAATGCAAACCCCAAGCCTGCCAACATAGGCCCCTAGAGTAACCCAATTTACCTTTATCAAACATTGTGAATGTTTATTTTAATTTTGTTCCCCAAGTCATATCACCTTTTATTTAGAAAGAGTATCAACTCTACAAACTCCTTCCAGGTTGCATTCAATATTACAAGGACTACAAGTGAAATTTGAACAGAGCTTAAATCTGCACTTAAGAGCAAAGCTAAATACTACATGTATGTTTTGCAGGAAAATAAAAGACAAAAAAAGGAATAGGATCTTTAAGTATCAGACTGCTTTGCTTCCAATGCAAACATAACACTGGTAGCTGCATACAGATTAGTCGAGCAAAAAGTTCACTCCAGCAAATTCAACAAAAATATTATAAGCTACAGAATAGCGCTCTCTGTTCTTAGCCTACTGCAGAGATAAAAAGTAGTCACAGCCAGCCCCAACATTAAACATATCTGTAAGATAACTAGAAGCATGTATGGAAGTGATGGGGAGTAAGCGTCTTTGACTGGTTGGATGGGTACATTTAGGCTATCCATAGAAGCTTAGATGTATTTTTTTCCGTTAAGGCCCACAGCGTGGATGGGGGAATTTAAACAGCCTGATATTGTATTCAGCCAACCCAACTGCAGCATGCACTACCTGAGTACCCAAACAGTGAATGCTTTGAAATCAAATTCTGTTGAGACAAATGCAATGGCTCAAGATCCAGCTAATTCAACAGCAATGGGCTGAAATTAAAGCCATGTAGGACCAGCTTTAAGCCAAATCTACACCTTTTTTTGCCTGATGTATTTTGTAATGAATGCGTTATGCAAGTTAAAACGAGTGTCCGGCCCCTTTCACACTTGTGTGACCCGATTTTACTGCGGTTTTTACGCGATTTGGGATCAGTGCGACTTTGGTCCAACTTTGTTGCAACTTTGGCACAATGAAAACATATTACAAAAGCCGTACAGAAATAGCATCTATATTATTCAGGTGCGATTTGAATGCGACTTTTAAGGTTTAACATTGAAGTCTATGGACCTCAAGTTGCATCAAAGTTACACCAATGCAATGCAGGGACTACTTCAAAGTCAGCATGATGCAGATATGAACGGTACTCATTGGAAATCATGGGGAACGACTTGTCATGCGACTTTTCAGTCTCAAGTTGCAGGACAAGTCGCATAATTGTGAAGGGGGCCTTGCACCTCAATGTGTGCATCCTATGCCAAGGAAATGAGACTGGTGTTTGAGTTTTTCTATTTATTTCAATGGAAAAACATCAGGACATAAAAAACAAAACACAACATGAAAAAAAAGGTATAAATAGGCAAGAACACCACATGTGATTTCTTTTTTGCTCTCTTATAAAGTGTGTAATGGTCCCTGCCTCCTTAAAGAGAACCCATAACCAAGATAAAAAAAATAAAAAAAAATAAAAATACTAGCTCGGTCTTTCTAGTTGTCTCCATCCTGGAATGCTTTTCTTCTAAAAGAGGAGGTAAACCCTGATGGTTTTTACCTCCTCTGTTTCTTCCGATTACCCTGCAATATAACAGCATAATAGACTAGTAGGCATCGCATACTAATCTATTATGCGACCCTTGCCTGCCATGGAAACCCGCGATGTCCCCGCTCCAGGAAGCGTCCATCTTTGCCCCCTCTTCCTTCTGGGGGCCGTGGACTCTGACGCTGTGATTTGATGAAGCCGTGAGACGTCACCCATGCGCATGCGTGCGGGAGCCGCCAATCGTGGCACGCTGTCAGTGAAGAAACTGCACAGAGGCTGTTTTCTTCACTGCGCATGTGCCCGATGACGTGGGCACATGCGAGTACACTGCATATCTCCTGAACCGTGCAAGTTTGGGAGATATGCAGGGAGCCTACATGTAAGCCTTATTATAGGCTTACCTGTAGGTTAAAGTGGTTGTCAAGACTTGACAACCACTTTAAATAGCAGAACACCACAGTATATAAAATAAAAATCAGCTCCTGCGGTCACCAGTTTTGACCACTGTCTCCTGCACCCTAGCATGGGCTCATCACCGATAAAGCAAACTTTACAAACCAATAGTTAGGTGCAGGAATGGGCAGAAAGAACCCAAACTATAAAACTGGCTGAATATCAGTGAGCCCCAGTATTTGGGGGTGCTCCAGCAGAAAGGCAACCCATCAAGTAGGTATCTGATTGTGCCTGCTATATACAGTCTAGCTCAATGTTTATTTGGGACTGCAGTGGTTGCAGTACAACCGAGTTACCCTCCAGTGTGTCTTATATACATCAATTTCCACGTGAAATCTCCTCTACCTTGAGGTCCAATATGAATGTTGGCCTCACTGCCCCACTGCGAGGACCAAGCGCCAGATTCTTAGACACGGATTTGCAGGATGCTGTGAAAGCTAACTGGGCATATGTATGTGCAAGCACCACTGAGTGTCTGCACCAACATTCTGGTGGCACTTAAGGTCTCTTATTTATAATATAAAGAAGAATCACATGCTACATATATAAAAGTTTGAAGAAAAAAATGGAAAAAAATTAAAGCAGCCATGACAGATATTATTAAAAAGAACACTTTCAGTTATTGTAAACCTCAGACATGAAATATGAACAAAGCATAGCCCTCTATAATGTGTACTTGTCTTAATCCAGAGCACTAAGTGACATTTCTGTCTGCTGCTTCGTTCCGCTGCTATCAGCATGAATCTCTTATGACAAGGTTTACCTGACACCAAGAGAAAAAAGGTGACAGGGAAGGGCCCTCAAGCTGACTGACAGCCTCAGCTCTGTTCCTGTGTAAAGTGGGGGTGTGCCCCCCTTTCCTCAAATCAGCTCTCAGAGCTCTCCTCACTGTTGTAACTTCGGCTCTCCATCCCCTGCTTTTCAGAGCCGATAGATTGTGTGTAAATTCTGCACTTTGAATGGATGTAAGAGAAAGATGATGTATATAAAACAGGTACAATTAATGGAGGAGGATTTGTTTAATTTCTGTGTATCACCTGAGGCCAGCCACTTCACTGGATAGGTGAGAGTTTACAACCATTTTAACTGAAAGTACCCAGATAACAGAATACCTGCTTAGAAAATATACCACACTACCTCAAACACTGGGCTTTCATGATGCACTCTAATTCAAATGATCACTGTAAAAAGGTAAAGTTAAGAAATTAAAAGTATCCCCTTCATTACATACAGTTTTCCCACTGCCACTGACTGCCATACAGCTTAGTCAATTTAACACCTGACCTGAATCAAGGGCCAATTAGAAAGATGACTGTTTTTTAAAAGTATTCATCAGGCAAATTTAACAAAACTGGAGCAGCTGTGAATGGCAACCAATTAGCTGATCTCTTCACCATGTTCAGTCAGGCTTTGAAAATGAAAGTTAGAAGTGGATTGGATGTCATTCAGAAGTGCTCCAAATTCTAGTTCCAGTTTTGATTAATTCTCCAAATAATTTCTGAAAATGCTGAGATAACAATTGTTGGTTATACACACAGCAAATTCATACACTATTTTTTTTATTAAAGTACACCTAAAGACAACATACATATTTTAGTAAATCCTCATATAAATACCTGAAAGTTACACATGGTAATAACTGAAATGATTATTTTCCTACCATATGGCTGCAATTGTGGTCTGTAATCCCCCATTCATTCCACCTTTGCTATACACTACTAGTGATGATGGGAGGAATTCAGCAGAGCAGAACAGAGCTCACATGTCATTTCCTTTCAGTGAACTAGCTTGTCTATCTCTCAGACCTCCAGCCTTCTATCATGCTCAGTCTATTTTACATAACACACACCCTTCTGCCAATCAATAGCTGGGTGTGTGCTACTTAAAACGGCACAAGTCAGTATGCTTCTCTCTGCCTGCTCTCATCTGGTAATTTGTAAACTGGCAGTATATAAGCCTAGCTAGGAGCTAGAGCAGTGGGCGGGCAAAGGCAGGACATAGGTGGGAGTGAGTGGGGCTTCACTGGCCAATCGTGGGCAGGGCCTAATCAGGACTGTGTATAATAAATTTCCCTGTGCTACCAAAACACCTCCCCCAGTGATGTCAGGATGTTTCTGCAGAGAGATAGATGCAAATGGGGACAACAGGTGTTCAACACAGGCAATTCGAAAACCAGGAAGTAAAGTTGTCACCTCATTAAAAGGAAGTGCACATGAGAGCAGGGGACAAGGTAGATATCTCAACATCCTTACTGCTTTGTGCAAAACAATAAGTGACATGTTTAACAGACTGTATAGGTGCATAACATTGATTTCTTCATTTTGACCATAGTTCTACTTTAACTTGATTAGGAAAAAACAAGGTTATATTCCCGATTCAAACAATCAACCCAAAAGCTGCTAAACGTTGCTTCAGAACATATATAAGCTTCTACAAGTCTGATCCTTACATTCATATGGTTGAGGAGGGAAGAGGTTTAGGGACTATAAGTGGAGAAATCTCACATTCTGGGCCTGATTTTTGATATGGCTGCATCCAGGTATAACAAATATTGAGACCTTTTAGGATAGGGGTCTAGATATAAAGCAGGTGTAACAGCAAGTACTAGATCATCCCATTATTATATAAATTATTTCATACACTTTTAACCTGTTTTCTACTGAAAAATAAAGATATAATAAAGGCAAAACAGTTTATATAATTAAATTTATATGACATTGATGTTGTTACTTCGCCTTGTTGCTAGAAAATTGCTGTGAGTACAGCTAAAGTTAGAGCAAGGTAAACAATTTAGGGAAATTAGTGCATACGAGCCACTGTTTAAACTTTACTGTCACAAGATAATCAGATGTGAGTATTCCCAGATGCACTGAGTCACTCACATCCTTGTCATTATTTATGTAAGCAGCTATCATCACCACCATATTAGGAGAACGCCAAAGGAGCCTCAGACAGAGCTTCAGCAATGCCTTAAACAGAAAATCACATTCTGTGGGAATATGTAACTCATAAGCACCTGCTTTTTAAAAGTAACCATATTTGTATCAGGGCTGCTGTAGGATATTGTAAATAAGAGTATGAATACCTAGAAGTGAGGTTTCCTTTGCGAACGCTGCAGCAATAGCTGGGTCTAACGCAGGTTGCCCATCTCCTGATGGCAAGTCTGGACGGGTATAGTCGCGACTTTTGTCATTATTATATTTTACGTTTAGGTTTACCAGTTTTGAAAAGTCAATCCGAAGGGTGCAGCAGGCATTGTAGATATTTTGGCCATCTAGTGCCTAATAGGGAAAAAAAAATTAAGCAGCAAATTCAAGAAACAAACTGTATGCACTTTAGTTCACAAACCTTAAAGTGATGATAAAGGCTCACTTTTTATTTTTTTTTTTAATTAACAAACATGCCACTTACCTGCTCTGTGCAATGGTTTGGCACAGAGCAGCCCTGATCCTCCTTTTCTCGGGTCCCCCAGAAACGCTCCTGGCCCCCCACCCTGAGGCTTGCCATGGGGTCACTCATGTCTATAAGACACAAAGTGCGTGGCTTGGTCCGCTTACTGGTTGCGATTGACAGCAGCATGCTACGGGCTCCACAGGGACGGATTTAAAGAATGGCACAATTTTACTGTTACAGGGCAGTCGCTGTGCACTGGATCACACACTTGCGGATAGCGGGGGCAAATGGATGCTGCCAGCGGCTCGCTCCAGCTGTGATAATGCGCAGCGGGAGCTGTTCAGCAGGTATCGGACTCGATGTCCGGAGGCACCCGCTGATCGTTCGTTACAGAGACAGAATGGCAGTCTGCCAATGTAAACAAGGCAAATTACCATTCTGTCAGTAGGGAAGGCATGAATTCTGTGTTGCTGATAAGCAGGGACAAGAATCCATGTCTTCACTTAGTAAAAGCACCTCCCAACACAGTACACAAACAATGGCTAAGAACAAAAAATAAACCATTTGTGGGGAAAAAAGGACAAATTTTATTTGGGTAGTGCCACACAACCACGCAATTGTCAGTTAAAGTACCGCAGTGCCATATCGCAAAAAATGGCCTGGTCATGAAGGGGAGTAAATCTTCCGGAACTGAAGAGGTTAAATCGGGTTGGGTTCACTTTAAATATTTTGCTGCAAATGTTGTACTTACCAGTTTTGCTTGTTGTGCATTAGCTGGGTCTCCATATTGTAGAAGGGCTTGAAACTGATTGTTTTTTGTAAAAGTGATTATCTTCAAAACCGTACCAAACTTTGAAAATATCTGCGAGTCAAACAAGAGCATCAAATTGGGTTTTTTAATAAACCACAAAAAAAAAAAAATAAGTAAAATTCCATGCAGTTTATACTCTGAATTGGGGCCACTTTCACCTACACAAAAAAATTAAAACGTAACCAAGTTTCAAATTACCTAAAGGCTCAAAAGTTTTCACTAAAGTCTGTGAATGTAATTGAGACAAACTATTACTACAATAGCAAATACACAGGATCTCACAAAAGTGAGTACACCCCTCACATTTTTGTAAATATTATATATTTTCATGTGACAACACAGAAGAAATGACACTTTGCTACAATGTCAAGTAGTGAGTGTACAGCTTGTATAACTGTGTAAATTTGCTGTCCTCTCAAAATAACTCAACAGCCATTAATGTCTAAACCACTGGCAACAAAAGTGAGTACACCCCTAAATGAAAATGTCTTTTGTGAGATACTGTACATAAGTCTTTTAAAAATGCCCAGGTGGAGTTAGGATTAACGGATAAAAACGCATCATAAACTTGGTCTGGTAGTTCAAGGATTAACTTAGTTCAGTGGAAAGCATGGAGCCCCATTGGAAAGGAGGCACTCAAGTCTTTCCACTGCACTTAAAGTGGTAGTAAACCCTCCTATCATTTTCAGCCAAGGAAGCTGCCATCTTGGCCTCTGTTTAATCTACAACTGCCATGATGCTGCACATGTGATCAGCTATGATATCAGCCATTGGATGGTTTGACAGTTTGGTTTAGAGGACAACCAATGGGAGTGTTACATTTCCGGCACATGCCGGAAATGTGACTGGTTTTTAAACTGTTAAATGGATGGGTTTAATACCGCTTTAACCCTTCAACTAAAAGACCACGTTTATGAGGTTTTGTATCAGTTAGCCATAAATGTACACATTTCTAAAAGACTGATGTACTGCATATGTGCTTTAATATAGTAATAGTTTATTGTCTCAACAATTGAATTACAGGCTGTTAAAAGACAGTTTTTTTGCTTAGCTGCTACACAGTCTATTAACAAGCCTCTTACAGCAATCATAAGTGCCAGTGACTTACTTACGGTCTTCTGTGAAGGTTATTAGTACACTCTTTATATAAGTTGTTTAGTACTTCAGTTTTACTGGCCCATTAGGATTCACTTTCACCTACCTGATGAAGGACGTCAAGGGTGACAGGATAGTACATGTTGTCAATAATTATTCTTAGGACAGGGCTCTGTGCAGAGGACATGGTGGTCTCACTTCCTGCAGTAGTACCCACAGCAGAATTTGTAGTCTGAACTGCAGATACAGCCTGAAGCACTGCTTGAGCACGCTAGAACAAAACATAAAAACACTCACAGAACTCCCAAAACAGTAGTGGCAGAGAGAAAAACGCATTGCATGCGTCAACAATAAAGATCAACTATTGTAAGCTCTGTCACACAAAAAACGTTAAAATTCTCATCAATTTCTGAATGCTTCAAATTTAACTATGCAGAAAAAAAATCAGGGCTAAAGAACAATCACTGTAGGTTTTCACACTTCGCTCCCTTCCGGCATCCACGGCAGTTCAGTTGACAGCTGTCCTGTTTGTTGCACTGTGACCTGAAAATTGGCTGATTCATGAAAACTGGAGAAAAACCCAAGCCATTCTGTTCAGAAAATTGCCTGTTTCACTTTCGCAGCACAATCTGGTTGTTATGACTGACAGCTCCACTTCTGTGCCACTTTATATAACAGCTCCAAAGGGCAGAAGCCTCAAACAAAAGCTACCCTACAAAGTAACGTTATTTTTTTTTTCTGTTAGCATTAAATAATGGACAGGTAGCATTATATATAATATGAAATGACATGTATAGACAATATCAGGTGTTTATTTATGCTGAATATTAACAGATCCCTTTATACTTTTAAGAGTAATATCCGTGTGCTTTAATAAGCACAATGTTTGAATTACTTAAAAGTAATATGTTGCAAGTTTTCACAATTTTAGTGCAGGGCTCATTTAACCCATTCATGACTAGGGTCAAAACAAACCTTAACACTTAAGTCTAATTTTGCCACTTTGACATGTGTAAGTAAAAATGTGTTGTGTTTTCAGGTGGAGTATACCTTTTTTTTTCATGACCAATTGGGCTTTCCTTTTGTGGGGCATGTTAATGGATATCTCTTGATTTTTTTTCAAATTGTCAAAAAGAAAGCTAGCCCAAAATTAGTAAAATGGTAAAAAATAAATACAACTTAGCTCTATAAATTTCTATGACATTATTATGTACCAACACCAAAGAAAATCTGCAAAATAAATTCTCCTAAACCTTTATTTCTTATCCAAAATACACTAACAAGCTACCTTTAACTGCCACAGACACTAAGCCCCCCATTCACAATGGTGTGACTTGCCATGCGATTTGACAGGCCAAATCACATGATACACCAATTTGAAAAAGAAGTTCCTACACTACTTTTGGCCATTTCGGGTGTGACTTGCATAAACATCGGTGAATGAAGTCACACAGATGTCAGCCAAGTCGCACTGACATGCGACTTTGAAATTGTGTGATTTCAAGTGAAGTTACATGATTTCAAAGACGCATTCAGCGTGAACCTAAGCGTAAAGTGTTACTAAAGCCAGTAATATGAAAATAGTTCATCTGCCCTCCACAGTGCCCACAGCTTATAAATATTTTTACATTAAAGTGTTACAAAACCCACAACAGTAAAATCAGTCTATATATGCAGAATAGCATGCTTGTTATAGGCACTATGGAACTTAAGAGCTTAATACTCTGCATTGTGTAGAAAGGCTCTTTGATCTTGTATGGCCAGATACTTCCTTCTTGCACGGTTTGTTTGTGTGTGTGTGTGTGTGTGTGTGTGGTGTGTGTAAGGCCATACTGCACGCAGGCAGGGTTCTAATTTTGCACGTGCTCTGTTCGGTCTCTTATGCTGTGTTGGAGATTTCCTGTTTCAGTTGCGTTTTTCAGGTCACATGGTATTTACATCACTAATGTGGGTGTGTATACAAAATCTAAATGACAGCCCAGTCCCTCCCTCTTCCTCCATGCCCAGTAACTAAAAAAGAACACAGTGGGTGGGATATCACATGTTGATTCATGGAAGATCCGCCCCCCATGAAAGTACATGGACACAGACTGCAGTGCATTTCTAGAGGCAGTGATTGTTATTTGTGAATTGAGCATGTCATTGGCAAAGCACCAATCGGCTCTGGCCGTATTGTGGGTGAAGGGTCACTGATGCAAAGGAAGTTTTATCAGAGGAAAGTGACCTCTCCGCCTACATAAAAACTGGGGAAGCCCTGGGTCCTTGCAGTTTATCACCTGAACACAATATAAAGATGAAAAAAAAGTATATAGCAGCAGTCTTTTGATATAAAAATACAATTTAGAAGCTGTGTGCACTGGGGGGGGGGGAATCATTTTTATATTGCTGGGTTAAGACCCACTTGTGCAAGTTGCCCTGCGACTTGGGACTGCAAAGTCCCATGACAAATTGTTCCCCATTATTTCCAATGAGTAGCAGTCACATCTGTACGACTTTCAAGTCGTGCAGACTTCAAAATAGTCCCTGCATTACTTTGGTCCAACTTTGATGCAAATTGAGGTCCATCGACTTCAATGTTAAACCCTCAAAGTCTCATGCAAATCGCACCTGAATAATATAGATGTGATTTCTGTACTACTTCTGTACGACTTGTGTACAGGCTATAGTGTCAATATCATGTGGCCTGGCTGAGAACAAGGAAATGTTCTTTCCAGCAATAGAGACTAAACTCAGCATGTGCAGCTTTACTACCCTCACTGTGTATTATCTGGTCTTGCCAAGAGAGACCCTGCAGGAGGGGGGAAGATCTGTCCATACAGGATCAAAGAGCCTTTTTACACATTGAAGTGGATTAACCCCTTAAGTTCCACCGCGAGCATAAAAAGCATGCTATGCTGAACTAAAGACAGATTTTCACTATTCTGGGTTTAGTAACACTTTAACCTCTTAACGGCGGCAGGTCGGCTCTCCTGCGCGAATCGCGGTAGCTGTAAGGCGGCACGCGCACAGCATGCCCGCGGGTCGGGCAAACATCTGACCACCACCGAAGACCCAGACAATTTGGAGATCAGGGGGGCCGTATCCCGAGCTGCATCGCACAGATACTTAAGCCCCTGGACAAGCTGTTCAGCAACTTCCACACAGGCAGGGGGAACCTTAGCATCTCTCATTTTGCGGTGTAACAGCTTCGTCCATTCCGTGAGCGTCTGCGACAGCAGAGCAGAGGCCACAACCGGCCGCATGGCCAACCCTGCCAGAACAAACATGGATCAGCCTTCCTATCAGCCGGTTCCTTAAAGTACGGCGTGCTTTCCACTGGGATCGTGGTTGCCTTGTTCAGGCGAGACACAGGGGGATCAATCATGGGGGGGGGGTGATGCCCACTTTTTTAACAGGCTGTACTCGAAGGGATAGTGCACAGAGAAACGTTTGGGTATGGGAAGGGAGCTCTGAGGCCGTTCCCAGTCTCTGTAGACAAATTTATCCAGGTAAGATACATAGGGGAAAACCTTAGCCACGTGGGCTGGTTTATGCGACCTGAAGGGGACGGAGACCTCCTGTGAGGGTCCTGCCGTATCATCCAACTTCAGGGTTTCACGCACCGCTGTGATCAAGGTGCTGACTAGAGCCTTCTCGTGCGCAGCAGCAGCCACAGATTCCTCCTCACTATTAGTAGAATCCGGGGCATCACAATCCAACAGCTCAAGGGGGGTCCCCGTCCTAGAGGAGCCCCCGCCAGGGTCCGAGTCCCCATCAGAGGGGGGGTAAGGGTCGCTTTTTTTAGTGCAGCACCAGAGGGAGGGGTGGAGGGAGCGAAGGAGGGGGGACCACCCGCCAGCCTAACACACCAGGGGGGAAACCCGCCTGCTCCCAGATCCTAGTGGGAAGGGGGGGGGGGGGGGGGAAGAGCACTAACCCAACCAGTTGGGCGAAGCGTGTATCCCACCTGAGACAGATTTGCCTCACCCGTCAGGCCGGGGAAGCGATCGGCCATGGTAACACTGACACGGAGTGAGAAGCCCGGTCATATGTGCACCGCCGGGACATTTAACCCGCGGGGCAACCCCGGCCGGTGCGGGGCCTGTCACGGCCGACCCAGCACAGAGCTAAGGTCTGCGCGCGCTCGATGGCCGGCTGGGGAGACTACCTAGATCTAACACCCAGAGTGGCTACTTGATTGCAGTCTTCATCTGTTAGGCTGTCCTCCAGGACAGCCGAAGTGGACCCAGAAAAGTACCACAGATCCCAACAGGGAGCCAGGTCTACTCCTTGCACTAGGCAGAAAAAAAACTGAACTAGCAGTAGCAGGGGGAAGGGTTATTGGCCAGTGGGGACTGCCTGTGTCTGTCTGTTCTTTTGCAGTTAGAACTGCCTGTTATGCCTCCTGAAGAGAGGGCAGTATAACCAACTTGAAGCTGCTGTGCCCGTCAATGAACGAGAGAGAAAAAGGGATGTTCTTGGGCATAGGATTACTTTATCTGCGTGAAGTATGAGGAACAACTCCTTACAGGAGAAGGCCGCCAACTAAGACAATTTGTGACATGAAATAAAAAGGTTAATTTGCAGGAGAGATCTTCTAACAGTATATCCCTGGTGGGTTTAAAGGGTGGGTGATGTCAGGGCAGAGAGAACAAAGTTGAGACGCCAGGGAAGCACAAGGTGCTGCAATGTGAGATACAGATTGAAGAAAAGATTTTTTTTTTTTTTTTACAATGGAGAGAGAAGCCAGGAGGTCTGAAAGAATGGAAAAGGCCAAAAAAAGTATTTTCAAAATGCCTAAATTATAGCCAAATCTATACCCATTTTGAGCCAATAGCGGACTTTTAGCTGCAATCACAGAGGCGACCTAGCCTCTGAAAATTATCACGACCATGTGGTTGGGATCCACCCAGATGTTTGGACAGAAGGCTCGCTCAGCCTCTGAGCGAGCCCCTGAGATCCTGAGCCAGTCTCTCCCACCCCATCTACAGCCCTGTACTGCAGTGAGCACTGGAGGGGCAGGCAGAGCTTACAGTCACCAGCTCTCTGCAGCTTGAAGACAGAGCTGAGCGCTCAACGGTGTTTGCTTGCTCAGTTCTTGCTCTAGAGCCAGTGGGGTCTGATGCAGCATTGGACTGATGCTGCATCCACCTATGCTTTTTTTTTCCCCCCACAAATCCCATTCTTCTCTTTTAAGGGTCCTTTCACACGAGCAGACCGTTTAGGTCCGCCTGTCAGTTTTTAGGCAGACCTGAACGGACGCTCCATTGTCCTCTATGGAGTGACAGATGTCAGCGGTGACATGTAAGCCGACATCCAATCTGCTCAATACAGACGGATGGAAACCCTATTTTCCATCCGTTTGGCGGATCGGATGAACAAGGACAGACGATCCGTGCTTATCCGATCCCGCATAGAGGAGAGCGGAGCTGTCATCTGAGTGGGGATCAACAGATGGATCCCCGCTGAGCAGCAGAGCCCGTCCGCTCATGTGAAAGGACCCTGAATGTTAAATTTGAGTTGACCTTTGAAAAAGAAAAAAAAAAAATATATGCATTTATTTTTTATTCTAAGGAGCCTGCAGAGCATTGAAAGTTCAGTCTCAGGCTCCTGCAGACTCTCAACACAATTGTTTGCTCGTACCTTGTATGGGCAGACAGTTATCTGAGAGCAGAAAGATCAATAGACTACGAGAGTGCTCACCAGTGCCCTCGCAGCTCATTGAAAACTACAAGCCATCAGCTGCAATGGCTGATGATACTCGTAGGCATTCATTCACAGGATACAGTGAATTAATGACAAGGCCGGGTGGACAGAGCCCCACATTGCCGCGCTGTTTTCATATTGGGATCATCCACCCCCTGTCACAGGGAGAAGCTGCAAATGCTAGAAAATGTTGAAAACTTAACATTTTCCAAAGGTGAACATATCCTTTGAAAGGCCAAGATCAGGTTAAGACCTGATTGTAATAAGGCCAGAAGGCAAATGAGTAATAGTAATGGAACTGAAGTACCTGTATTCACACTAAGCAAAAAATGATTTCCAGGTACTATGGTAGATCTTTCTGGAAGTGAATTTTCTTGCTTTTAGCAAGGTAAGAACAGACTCAGAGACCCCTCTGTCTTCTAAGACCTGAGCTTTAACAAACATGCTGTTAAAAGGCCAGGGACCGTGAAGCAGGATGGAATAAAGGGCCTCGAGACAGCATATTTTGCCTGTTGCAAAAAGGCCATGAATCATCTGCTAAAAGTTGGAGTATATTTGTGTATCAGGTTCTTCTGGGCTAGTTTGATGCAATTAGAATCAGTTGTAGGGAAGGCATAGATTAGCTTGAACTGAGACCAGGGAGTTATCAAGGCATTTGAGGCTAGAGAATCCTTGGCTACAAAAAAAGGGGAAGTTTGTTGTGAATATCTACATTTGGAGCTCCCCATTTCTGACATTACAGATTGAAGATGTCTGTGTGAAGGTCTTATTCCGCTTGATCCTGGTGGCTGAAGTAGTTTGTGTTCCAATTTGCCACTCCTGGGATGTGAACTACAGAGATCACTGGACAGTGAGTTTCTGTCCATTAGATTATATAGCTTGCGTCCTTCAAGGCTGCATGACATGACCCCTGTTGCCCTAACATTACAAATATCAATTGTAACTTCTTACAAAACTTTGACAGTCTGAAGGGCCTTACAAAACTTTGACCGGTTGACGGGAACAGTGTATTTTAGCTCCTTCACAACCCAACTCTAGTAGTCCCCCCCAACTTAACTTTAACACTAGAAAATTACTGAGATCGTGGATCAGCCCATGTCAGTCTGTTACCGACACCAGACATCGTCGGTAGTCATCCCGTTGTCCCCAGTACAGTACGTCGGAACTTCCTGCGTTCGATATATTAGATTACCTGTCTTTGAGTGACAGGTCACTAGAGACATCAAGTGTAGGGTCCTCACCGTTTA
>BLSH010111205.1:33338-45283 GCA_018402905.1 Glandirana rugosa | reverse complement strand
TGATGTGACTGTGGGGGAGGGGACATTAGAGTGTAAGCTCCTCTGGTACAGAGACTGATGTGACTGTGTGGGGGAGGGGACATTAGAGTGTAAGCTCCTCTGGTACAGAGACTGATGTGACTGTGGGGGAGGGGACATTAGAGTGTAAGCTCCTCTGGTACAGAGACTGATGTGACTGTGGGGGGGGGGGGGACATTAGAGTGTAAGCTCCTCTGGTACAGAGATTGATGTGACTGTGGGGGAGGAGACATTACAGTTACGGTGGTGAGCCCGGTTGAAGCACAAAGTACTCACCGCGGTGGAGCAAGAAGAACTGGTGTAATAGACGGTGATGACCATGCTGGATGTTTTGGGATGGATGGATGGTGGTCTTCAGGTGGATGGATGGTGGATGGATGGTGGTCTTCAGGCGGATGGATGGTGGTCGTCAGGTGGATGGATGGTGGTCTTTAGGTGGATGGATGATGGTCTCCAGATGGATGGATGGATGGATGATGGTCTTGGGATGGATGGATGGTGGTCTTCAGGTTGATGGATGGATGGTGGTCTTCAGGTGGATGGATGGATGATGGTCTTGGGATGGATGGTGGTCTTCAGGTGTGGATGGTGGTCTTGGGATGGATGGTGGTCTTCAGGTGGATGGATGGTGGTCTTCAGGTGGATGGATGTTGGTCTTGGGATGGATGGATGGATGAGGATGTTGGGCTCTCCCCAGCGGCTGTGCAATGATGATGAGAAGGAAGAGGATGACGATGATGACTTCTCTCTCTTCTGCTCTCTCTGACTCTTTCGCCTTTTTTTTGCTCTGCAGGCGGGGAGGGGGTTCTCTTTTTTTCTTCAATGAACTTTATTTCTCCCAGGAAAGGCACAGCAGCTGCACACAGTCAGTCCTCTCTTCTCTGGGAGTTTTCCAGGCAGGAATTTTCCTGCTTTACATTTATTGCTTTCAGCTGCTGGAGGAGAGGAGGAGGAGGCACCGGGCGCCTCGCCCCTCGCCCAGGACTTATAAAACAATAAATGAGAACTTCTCTGTGGGTGAATCTTTTCTCCACTAGGGAATGTTTGGTGAAAGTCACTTTTGCTGATTTATGAAGCTGTCCCTTAGTTTTTAGCGACATGATGTTATATCCATGACCGTTGCTCCTCCAGTTACTGGAGAAAAGGCCAATGAGAGATCCAGAACCAATAGGCCTTCAAAGCCTTTATATAGGTGCTTGGCCAGAATAAGCCAACACACGTTGTGGGGGGTAAAATGTCTCCACACTTCATCAGGGTTCGAAATCCTATCTGTCATTAGAAGGACTCAACATGGCGCCATCCCCACCTCCCGTCCCTCAATTCATCTTATCGATCATGGATGGTGGGGATGACGCCATGTTGAGTCCTTCTAATGACAGATAAGACTTCGAGCTCGTATGTCTCCATACTTCATCTCCATCTCTCCACACTTCATCAGGGCTCGATGTCCTATCTGTTTTTAGAAGGGCTCAACATGGCGCCATCCCCACCTCCCGTCTCTTGTTTCATCTTATCAATCATTGAGTCCTTCTAATGACAGATAAGACTTTGAGCCCTGATGAAGTGTGGAGACATGGAGGTGAAGTGTGGAGACATCATGGCTTCAAGTCTTATCTGTCATTAGAAGGACTCAACATGGCGCCATCCCCACCTTCCATCCCTCAATTCATCTTATCGATCATTGATGGTGGGGATGGCGCCATGTTGAGTCCTTCTAATGACAGATAAGACTTCGAGCCCTGATGTCTCAACACTTCATCTCCATGTGTCCACACTTCATCAGGGCTCGATGTCCTATCTGTCATTAGAAGGACTCAACATGATTGATAAGATGAATCAAGAGACGGGAGGTGGGGATGGCACCATCCCCACCTCCCGTCTCTCGATTCATCTTATCAATCATTGATGGTGGTGATGGCGCCATGTTGAGTCCTTCCAATGACAGATAGGACATCGAGCCCTGATGAAGTATGGAGATATGGAGATGAAGTGTGGAGACATCATGGCTTCAAGTCTTATCTGTCATTAGAAGGACTCGACATGGCACCACCCCCACCATCAATGATTGATAAGATGAATTGAGAGATGGGAGGTAGGGATGGCGCCATGTCTCCACACTTCATGAGGGCTCAAAGTCTTATCTGTCATTAGAAGGACTCAACGTGGCACAAACCCCCCCTTCTGTCCCTTGATTCATCTTATCAATCATTGATGGTAGTGATGGCACCATGTTGAGTCCTTCTAATGACAGATAAGACTTCGAGCCCTCATGAAGTGTGGAGACATTTTACCCCCAAAACCTGTCGGCTTATTGTGGCCAAGCACTGATATTAAGGCTTTGAAGGCCTATTGGGTCTGGATCTCTCATCACCACCATCAATGACTGATAGGATGAATCGAGGGACTGGAGGTGGGGATAGTGCCATGTTGAGTTCTCCTGGTGACACATAAGATTTCGAGACGTTCCTTAGCTTTTAGGGACATGACAATATGTGCACGACTGTTACCCCTCCAGACTATTTCCGCCTCACGCATGATTTATAAAACAATAAAGGTGAATCTTCCAGGTCTGTGTGTTTTATAGGACAGCGGCTGATTCTCCACCAGTGAATGTTTGGTGAAAATCACATTTGCTGATTTCGTTTTTAGGGACATAACAATATGTACATGACTGTTACTCCTCCAGTTACTAGAGAAAAAGCCAATAAAAGATCTAGACCCAATAGGCCTTCAAAGCCTTTTTAATATCAGTGCTTGGCCACAATAAGCCAACATGTTTTGTGGTACAAATGTTTCCCCACTTTATCAGGGCTCAAAGTCTTATGTGTCAACAGGAAGATTCAACATGGCACAATCCCCATCACCAATGATTGGGAAGATGAGGGAAGGGTGGTGGGAATGGCACCATGTTGAGTCCTCCCGATGACACATAAGAATTTGAGACATTCCTTAGTTTTCAGGGACATGACAATATGTTACCCCTCCAGTTACTAGAGAAAAGTCCAATAAAAGATTAAGACCCAACAAGCATTCAAAGCCTTTTAATATCAGCATTTGGCCAGAATAAGCCAACATGCATTTTGGGTTGCAGCTATCTCCCCACGTCATCAGGGCTAAAAATCTTGTATCATCAGGAGGACTTAACATGGTGCCATCCCCACCTCCCGTTCCTCGATTCATCTTCTCAATCATTGATGGTGTGGGTGGCGCCATGTTGTGCAATGGCTTCAGTGAAACTGCTCCCAGTACAAACAGTTTGCCCCAACTAGGGGACCCAAAGATTGGAATCCACCAAAAAAACAGTCCAATGGGAGCTCCAGGTCTGCTAGAAGTCTAAAGTCTTGTAATACAACGGTTTGTTCTATAAGCCAATGTGTTTTGGGGTACAAATGTCCCCTCCTTCATCAGGGTTAAAAATCTTAACTACATCACGTTCCTCGATTCATCTTCTTAATCATTGATGATGGGGATTGTTTTGGGGTACAAATGTTTCCCCCCTTTATCAGAGCTCAAAATCTTATGTGTCATCAGAAAGACTCCACATGGCGCCATCACCAACTCCCGTTCCTGGATTCATCTTCTCAGTCATTGATGGTGGTGATGGTGCCATGTGGAGTCCTCCTGATGACCCCTTGATCAGGATTCAACATGGCGCCATCACCACCTCCTGTGCCTCAATTAATCTTCTCAATCATTGATAGTGGTGATGGTGCCATGTGGAGTTCTCCTGATCAGGATTCAACATGGTGACATCACCACCTCCTGTTCCTGGATCCATCTTCTCAATCATTGATGGTGGCGATGGTGCCATGTGGAGTCCTCCTGATGACCTCCTGATCAGGATTCAACATGGCGCCATCACCACCTCCTGTGCCTGGATTAATCTTCTCAGTCATTGATGGTGGTGATGGTGCCATGTGGAGTTCTCCTGATGACCTCCTGATCAGGATTCAATATGGAGCCATTACCACCTCCTGTGCCTGGATTAATCTTCTCAATCATTGATTGTGGTGATAGTGCCATGTGGAGTTCTCCTGATCAGGATTCAACATTGTGCCATCACCACCTTCCGTTCCTGGATCCATCTTCGCAATCATTGATGGTGGTGATAGTGCCATGTGGAGTTCTCCTGATCAGGATTCAACATGGTGCCATCACCACCTTCCGTTCCTGGATCCATCTTCGCAATCATTGATGGTGGTGATGGTGCCATGTGGAGTTCTCCTGATCAGGTTTCAACATGGTGCCATCACCACCTCCTGTTCCTGGATTCATCTTCTAAATCATTGATGGTGGCGATGGTGCCTTGTGGAGTCCTCCTGATGACCTCCTGATCAGGATTCAACATGGCGCCATCACCACCTCCTGTGCCTGGACTAATCTTCTCAGTCATTGATGGTGGTGATGATGCCATGTGGAGTTCTCCTGATGACCTCCTGATCAGGATTCAATATGGAGCCATTACCACCTCCTGTGCCTGGATTAATCTTCTCAATCATTGATTGTGGTGATGGTGCCATGTGGAGTTCTCCTGATCAGGATTCAACATGGTGCCATCACCACCTCCCGTTCCTGGATCCATCTTCTCAATCATTGATGGTGGTGATGGCGCCATGTGGAGTTCTCCTGATGACCTCCTGATCAGGATTCAACATGGCGCCATCACCACCTCCTGTGCCTGTATTAATCTTCTCAGTCATTGATGGTGGTGATGGTGTCATGTGGAGTTCTCCTGATCAAGATTCAACATGGTGCCATCACCACCTCCCGTTCCTGGATCCATCTTCTCAGTCATTGATGGTGGCGATGGCGCCATGTGGAGTTCTCCTGATGACCTCCTGATCAGGATTCAACATGGCGCCATCACAACCTCCTGTGCCTGGATCAATCTTCTCAATCATTGATGGTGGTGATGGCGCCGTGTTGAGTCCTCCTGATGACCTCCTCATCAGGATCACCAAATCTCATTCCTTGATACATCTTCTCTTTTACAAAAGTTCTATTAGCATGTAGTCCAATGTAACAGGCCGACATCGATGTATGTTCAGATTAAGTAACAAACATTCACAAATCTTTAGCATAATGACAGAGAGGATAAGAAAGAAACATATTTAATGAAAAGAGGTCAGCCACAGGTTGTATCTCCCCTGGGGTATAAAATAGTAAAAAAAAAAACAAAACAAAAAAAGAAAGAAAAACCCAAGGAATCCTAGGGCCAACTTGATTGCTATTGACAAGACTGAAATCAAAGTTTGTCATATTTGAAGATAGTATGGTCCAGAAACCCCGTCTAGTGAGAATGCTACACAAGGATTCCAGCTTGACAGAGGGGCTATCAGACCGCATAATATAATCCTCACTATCCCTTCAGAACAATGTCTGGTAATCCGGGGTGCCTATGGATTCCATGTGTAATGCAGCACAGATAGAGAAGAAGAGATTGACCAGAAAGAGAGAGAGAGAAAAAAGGGAGGAAGATCAGAAAGATGAGAGGAGGATGAAGAAAAGAAGATCAAAGGGAAAAAGAGAAAAGGGAGAGAAGAGTCCGTAGGGCGCGGGCCAGGAGAACCCTATATTGCCTCCCATGGCTTTCAGTATCATCTCTACGCTGAGGACCCCCAAATCTATGTCTGCACCCCCCGCCATATCTCTCCATCGGTCTCCTCACACATCACCAACTCACTAACAGACACATCGGCCCATCACTTCCTCAAACCCAACCTGTCCAAAACCGAGCTCCCCCACGTGCCTCTTCCCCAGATTCCTCTATCAAAATCAACAGCTCAACAACAACCTGTCCCCCCCACGCCAAGGTCCTAGGTGGAATCCTGGACTCTGAGTTAACCTTTTGGCCCCACTATCCAAAATTTGCTGCCTCAACCTCCGCAACATCTCCAAGAGACGCCCCTTTCTAACCAATGACGCCACAAAGCTTCTAATCCACTCCCTGGTCATCTCTCGCCTCGACTACTGCGTCTCCCTCCTCACTGGCTTACCGCTAAATAGGCTCCTCACCCTTCCGTCCATTATGAACGCTGCCGCCAGGCTCATCCACCTTAAAAACCACTCAGCGTTTGCTACACCCCTCTGTCAATCCCTCCATTGGCTGCCACTCAACCAACGTATTCAATTCAAGATACTGACAATAACTTATAAAGCCATCCGCAACCTGGCCCCCAGCTACATCACTGGTCGCAAAATACCAACCAAATCGATCTCTTCGCTCCCTTGTCACCTCATCCCATGCTCGCCTCCAGGACTTCTCCTGAGCCTCTCCCATTCTCTGGAATGCTCTACCCCCAATCTGTCTGACTTTCTCCTACTTTGTCCACCTTCAGACGATCCCTGAAAACTCATCTCTTCAGAGACACCTATCTGGCTCCCACCTAAAAACTGTACAATTTATCTTCTCCATCAGCCCATCCTCCACAGTTATTACCTCTCGTATCTCTTGACCTTCTCTCTTAGATTGTAAGCTCTAAGGAGCAGGGCCCTCTGATTCCTACTGTATTTAAGTGTGTTGTATTTATACCGCCTACCCTCAAGTTGTAAAGTGCTGCGTAAACTGTTGGCGCTCTATAAATCCTGTACAATAATAATAATCTGAAGTAAATTGCTATCAAACCGGGAAGGCATAGCGTGTGTGAGCCATGGCTGCCAAACTCTAAGAAATGTGTCCTGCCAATCTCATAGAATAGCTGTCTGCTTTTCGTTCACCATGACATCGTTCATGGGATTTTTAACTGCCTCAAAACCGAGCAAGGGGGTTTTCCATGCCTTCGCTATTGTTAACTTAGTTACAGTAAAAAGGTGTTGGGTCACCTGCCGCTCCGGGCGTAACAGCTCAGTGATTGGTTTACCCAGAAAGGCTTCATAGGGATCCTTTATAAAGGTTAACATGAAATAAAGTACGGAGAAAGGCGTAGACCCTGACCCACAATCTGTGCACCCTCAGACATGACCACCAGAAATGAGCCATAGAGCCCTCCTGGGAGCATCCCCGAAAACAAGGAGTGGAATAAGATGGGATAAAACGGCCAATCTGACCGGCGTAAGGTACCATCAATATAGTACTTTATAGGCGTTCTCCAGTATGAGAACATTTCTCGAGCTTTTGGAAAGAGCTATGGTCATAGTCTGCCAGTCTTCCGGGTCCAGTTGTCTCCCCAGTTCTTTTTCCCATTGATGGTAAGGTGTCAGCGGGGGGCTTTTTTGTGGAAATTATGGATGAATATATCAGCGATATCAAGCCCGAAGAGTGAGGTCTAGCTCTACATAAACCTTCAAAGAGTTGAAGTAGATGGAGTAGGAGGTGACTTAATAAGTTGTTGAAGGAAATGTCTCAGTTGCAGATATGGAAAGTGTTCTCGTAGGGGGATATCATGAGAGGAGCGTAAGGCGTCAAACTACAGTATTCTAGTGGGGGTGAACAGCGAGTGAACGTCAGTAAACCCATTCGTGGTCTACCATGTAAATTGCGCTGGATTTTCTTGACCAAAGATTGTCCTTTGATCAAAGGACAATGAAGGAGCTGTAGCATAGGGAGATGCGGGGAGATAAGACCTGCGGAATGTTTAACAGACGTAGGGAATGAGCTAAACATGGCCCACGGAAGAAGGACGATAGATGGGGGGGCTGGGGGAGCCAGGGCAAAGAAGAAACGGGTATAGGGTCGGAGTCTACCATGTCAATTGTGGCCCATAGTGGCAGTTGATACGTTTCATGAAGATGGGAAAGCGGTGCTATATCGCTTTATTTTCTGCCATATAGTATGCCTAAAGATTGGGGACCTAGAGGCCTCCATTGATCCGTCGAGCATACAAAACCTGTTTATTAATTCTTGGGCGGATAGATCCCCATATAAACTGCAGGATTTTCCATTGGTGTATACGCAAAATGAGCGGGGGGAGAGGAACAGGCAAAACCCGAAAGGCATAGAGTGGGGAGGTAAGACATAGGGATTGCGGTTATCCTATCAAACCAGGATAGAGGCAGATGGGACCAAGAGCATAAGATGTCAGACAGTTTTGTAAGTAGAGGTGAGAAGTTGGCTTGGTAAAGTCCGCCGTATGTTGGGGTCTGGCTTATTCCTAAGTAGGGTAGAGAAGGAAGCCACTGAGAAGGAAAGGCTGTTTGTAGGTCCGTCAAAACTGGCTGGGACAAGTTGATGGACGGGGCCTTGGACATGGAGGGTCCCGAGAAGGGAGCAAAAGAGTCTAGCAGGGAAAATAAGTTCGGCAAAGAAATCCTAGGGGAAGTCAAAGTTAGTAAAATGTCGTCTAACAATATTAGTTTATGGGAAGAGTCAGCAACATCAATGCCCCTTATATCTGAATGTGTTCAGAAGGCCTCTGCCAATGGCTCCAGCGCCAATACGAAAAGGAGTGGCGAGAGTGGACACCCTTGACGGGTGCCCCTCTCAATCTGAGAAGTAGACAACTCAAATCCACAGTATTTGATTTTGGCCCGGAGTGAATCATATAGGACAGTCAGCCATCTCAGAAATTAGGCCACTAAGCCATAGTGGCAGAGAATGGTCATAAGATAAGGCCACGATAAAGTGTCAAAGGCCTTATTCACATCAAGAGACAGGAGCATTGAGTCCAGCGAGCGGCTATGGGCTAATCCGGCAAAGAGCATCCCCTGCCTGCCTCTGCGGTATGAAACTCACTTGGCCTTTCTTAATTAGGCGGGGAAGGAATGAGTTCAGGCGATTAGCCAAAATTCTCATATCTATGTTGATCAAAGAGACCTAAAATTAGTCCAAAAAGAATGGTCACGGTCCGGGGTAAAAGTCTGGCCTTCCTGAATTGAATACATAGCTGCCAGGTGGGGAGGTATAACATCTGCTAATTTCCTATAGTAGAGAGCCGTGCACCCGTCCGGTCCTGGTCTTTTGCCTACATTTAAATCCTTAATGCATTGGAGAACCTCTGAGAGCTGTATGTCCCAGTCCATAATGGTCACATGAGCCTCGGTTAATGTAGGAAGCGAGAGACGATCGAGCAAACTCTCAACGTCCCGATTTTCCAGTTGATCTGGGGCCGAATATAATTTGGTTAGGCGATGATAAAAACTCACAGGATTGCTGGTAAGTATATTGTGTCGAGTGCGCAAAGTGATGGGGGAGAATTTGGGAGTGAATGTACAAAGCCTATTGGCCAACATTTTATTTGGCTTATTGGCTTTGGCATACCACTTTTGACGAGACCAACGCAGAACTCGCTCAGCCCCATCAGTAAGGCAGAGATCCAGCTCTGAGCGGACCTGGTCCAAGAATTTATGGTGAGCAGGCGTAGGAGGTTGTTTAAATGTGGTGGAGAGCTGTGACAAACGAGCCTCCAGCTCGCTTTGGTGTCTGATCCGTTCTCGTTTACGTTTTGAGGCTAACTGTATTATATGACCCCTAAGGACCACTTTATAAGCCTCCCAAAGAAAGCGAACCTACATTATCCCTAAAGTATACTATAGAGGCCTTCAGAATATCCGTCTGAACCTCTTTGAAAGATAGAAGCGAATCGTTCAGCACCCAAGAGGAGTGTTGAGGTTTATCCAAGACAGAGAGGCGGACCACTAGATTGATTCATCTTCTCAATCATTGATGGTGGTGATGGAGCCATGTTGAGTCCTCCTAATGATCTCCTAATCAGGATTGAACATGGTGCCATCACCACCTCCCATTCCTCGATTCATCTTCTCAATCATTGATAGTGGTGATGGTGCCATGTTTAGTCCTCCTAATGACCTCCTGATCAGAATTCAACATGGCGCTATCACCACCTCCCGTTCCTCAATTTATCTTCTCAATCATTGATTGTGGTGATGTAGCCATGTTGAGTCCTCCTGATGACTTCCTGATCAGGATTCAACATGGTGCTATCACCACCTCCCGTTCCTCAATTTATCTTCTCAATCATTGATGGTGTTGATGGAGCCACATTGAGTCCTCATGATGACCTCCTCATCAGGAGGACTCAACATGGCCCCATCGTCACCTCCTGTCCCTCAATTCATCCTTTCAATCATTGATGGTGGTGATGGCGTAATTTTGAGTCCTCCGGATGACCTCCTGATCAGTAATCAACATGGCGTCATTACCACCTCCCGTCCCTTGATTCATCTTCTCAATCATTGATGGTGGTGAAGGCACCATGTTGAGTCCTCCTGATGACTTCCTGATCAGGAGGACTCCACATGGCACCATCGCCACCTCCCATCCCTCAGTTCATCTTCTCAATCATTGATGGTGGGGATGGCGCCACGTTGAGTCCTCCTGATGACACATAAGATTTCAAGCCTGCACGAAGTGGGGGGGGGGGCATTTTTATACCAAAACAATCCCCTCTATCAATTGTTGATAAGATGAATTGACGGGAGGTGGGAATTGTCGCCATGTTGAGTCCTCCTGGTATCACACAAGATTTTTTAACCCCGATGGAGTGGGAAGACATTTGTACCCCAAAACCTGTCAGCTTATTGAGAACAAAGACCAATATTACAAGACTTCTGACTCCTAGCCCCCACTGGACTTTTTTTAGGTGGTTTCCAATCATTGGGTCCCCTGGTTGGGGGTTCAGTGTCTGTACAGAGATCAGCCTCATTGGAGCCTTTGCACACTATATGAGTTTCGTTCATTTGCTTCAACCTTCAAAAAGAGCGCATTGGGGAAAATGTGACCAGGAAGAACCTTCACAGAGTTCAGATAAAGAAAAACCTTTATCAGCCGGCAATAAGGTTGTAAAAAGTCCAGAATGGCCCCAAGGACGGGGATCAGAGTTCTGTGTCTCAGTTCCTCGGCCGACCTATGGAGATAAAATCACACTGTGCTCCTCTGCTCTTTCCTGGTAGCCGGAGATCTGCATCTTCCAGTATAATGTGTATAGAATGTGGATGGTTCCTGGGGTCCAGGCAGCGAGGTCTATAAAAAAGCCGCAGACGTATTGTGAGAACCCCCCCCCCCCACATGGACATTGGAAAGATCGAACCGCTATCCAGGAGGTGACCTACAGCCAATCAGATTCAACTATTTGTAACCCAGAAGATTGGTAAAAAGTTGTTTTTTTTTCCCCTCCAGTCTTGCACAGTGGTACCGGCTCCTCTCCTTCAGTCTTGCACAGTGGTACCGGCTCCTCTACTTCAGTCTTGCACAGGTGTACTGGCCCCTCCCCTTCAGTCTTGCACAGGTGTACCGGCTCCTCCCCTTCAGTCTTGCACAGGTGTAGCGGCTCCTCCCCTTCAGTCTTGCACAGGTGTACTGGCTCCTCTCCTTCAGTCTTGCACAGGTGTAGCGGCTCCTCCCCTTCAGTCTTGCACAGGTGTACTGGCTCCTCTCCTTCAGTCTTGCACAGGTGTACTGACTCCTCCCCTTCAGTCTTGCATAGGTGTAGCGGCTCCTCCCCTTCAGTCTTGCACAGGTGTACCGGCTCCTCCCCTTCAGTCTTGCACAGGTGTACTGGCTCCTCTCCTTCAGTCTTGCACAGGTGTACAGGCTCCTCTCCTTCAGTCTTGCACAGGTGTACGGGCTCCTCTCCTTCAGTCTTGCACAGGTGTACTGGCTCCTCCCCTTCAGTCTTGCACAGGTGTACCGGCTCCTCCCCTTCAGTCTTGCACAGGTGTACCGGCTCCTCTCCTTCAGTCTTGCACAGGTGTACCGGCTCCTCCCCTTCAGTCTTGCACAGGTGTACTGGCTCCTCTCCTTCAGTCTTGCACAGGTGTACAGGCTCCTCTCCTTCAGTCTTGCACAGGTGTACGGGCTCCTCTCCTTCAGTCTTGCACAGGTGTACTGGCTCCTCCCCTTCAGTCTTGCACAGGTGTACCGGCTCCTCTCCTTCAGTCTTGCACAGGTGTAGACTTCCTCTCCTCGGCCATGTGGACACGTTCTGACTTCCCCTCCTCGGTCATGTGGACACGTTCTGACTTCCTCTCCT
>BLSH010111205.1:22302-33328 GCA_018402905.1 Glandirana rugosa | reverse complement strand
TGTACCGGCTCCTCCCCTTCAGTCTTGCACAGGTGCACTGGCTCCTCTACTTCAGTCTTGCACAGGTGTACTGGCTCCTCTCCTTCAGTCTTGCACAGGTGTACCGGCTCCTCTCCTTCAGTCTTGCACAGGTGTACTGGATCCTTCCCTTCAGTCTTGCACAGGTGTAGCGGCTCCTCCCCTTCAGTCTTGCACAGGTATACCGGCTCCTCTCCTTCAGTCTTGCACAGGTGTACCGGCTCCTCCCCTTCAGTCTTGCACAGGTGTACCGGCTCCTCTACTTCAGTCTTGCACAGGTATACCAGCTCCACCCCTTCAGTCTTGTACAGGTGTACCGGCTCCTCCCCTTCAGTCTTGCACAGGTGTACTGGCTCCTCCCCTTCAGTCTTGCACAGGTTTACTGGCTCCTCCCCTTCAGTCTTGCACAGGTGTACCAGCTCCTCCCCTTCAGTCTTGCACAGGTGTAATGGCTCCTCCCCTCCAGTCTTGCACAGGTGCACCAGCTCCTCCCCTGCAGTCTTGCACATGTGTACCAGCTCCTCTCCTTCAGTCTTGCACAGGTGTACTGGCTCCTCCCCTTCAGTCTTGCACAGGTGTACCGGCTCCTCCCCTTCAGTCTTGCACAGGTGTACTGGCTCCTCCCCTTCAGTCTTGCACAGGTGTACTGGCTCCTTCCCTTCAGTCTTGTACAGGTGTACTGGCTCCTCCCCTTCAGTCTTGCACAGGTGTACCGGCTCCTCTCCTTCAGTCTTGCACAGGTGTACCGGCTCCTCCCCTCCAGTCTTGCACAGGTGTACCGGCTCCTCTCCTTCAGTCTTGCACAGGTGTACTGGCTCCTCCCCTTCAGTCTTGTACAGGTGTACCGGCTCCTCCCCTCCAGTCTTGCACAGGTGTACTGGCTCCTCTCCTTCAGTCTTGCACAGGTGTACCGGCTCCTCCCCTCCAGTCTTGCACAGGTGTACCGGCTCCTCTCCTTTAGTCTTGCACAGGTGTACCGGCTCCTCCCCTCCAGTCTTGCACAGGTGTACCGGCTCCTCTCCTTCAGTCTTGCACAGGTGTACTGGCTCCTCCCCTTCAGTCTTGCACAGGCGTACTGGCTCCTCCCCTTCAGTCTTGCACAGGTGTATTGGCTCCTCCCCTCCAGTCTTGCACAGGTGTACTGGCTCCCCCCCTTCAGTCTTGCACAGGTGTACCGGCTCCTCTCCTTCAGTCTTGCACAGGTGTACTGGCTCCTCCCCTTCAGTCTTGCACAGGTGTACTGGCTCCTCCCCTTCAGTCTTGCACAGGCATACTGGCTCCTCCCCTTCAGTCTTGCACAGGTGTACTGGCCCCTCCCCTTCAGTCTTGTACAGGTGTAGCGGCTCCTCCCCTCCAGTCTTGCACAGGTGTACTGGCTCCTCCCCTTCAGTCTTGCACAGGTGTACCGGCTCCTCCCCTGCAGTCTTGCACAGGTGTAACGGCTCCTCCCCTTCAGTCTTGCACAGGTGTACCGGCTCCTCCCCTGCAGTCTTGCACAGGTGTACCGGCTCCTCCCCCTCAGTCTTGCACAGGTGTACCGGCTCCTCCCCTGCAGTCTTGCACAGGTGTACCGGCTCCTCCCCCTCAGTCTTGCACAGGTGTACCGGCTCCTCCCCTTCAGTCTTGCACAGGTGTAGCGGCTCCTCTCCTGGAATGAAACGGCTTCCTCTGATTTCACTGCACACTGTGAGCTTCTCACCATGTGCATGAAAAGATAGAGCCTGCCCCATTTCCTGGCTGGAGGACGTCTAGCATCATCTAGCACTTTCCTCCCGGCCTGACTGTCCCTGGCCCCACCCCTTTCTATTCATTGGATTTCAGTTCTGTCAATCATGGAGGTTCAGCATCACATGTGGGCGTTATCTAGAGTGGTCTGCAGAAGGAGAACCAATGTAGTTTTGGGTCTTAACACCACCCTACCCCCATCCTCTGGGCGTATGTCATGTGACTGGAGTCGGTGGGGTTTAGATTTATAAAATCCGATAGTAACATTGGCAAAATGTTTATCCTGCACCCTATGACCTTCAGGGGGCGCCCTTCCTGCTTCTCACTTGTATGGATTTCACAATATTCAGAGAAGCTCCGCCTTCTATGATCACAAAGCTGTCCTGGAGCTCCAATCAGTCACTTTGCCTAGGCTCAGATGATGTCATCAGTCTGCTGCGGGCAGGAGAAAGCGCTTCCTCAGTCTCCCCTCCCCCAGTGATCAGACTGTACATTGTAATTTTGTAGAAGGAGGAGGAGGCATTTCTTCGGTTTCCTCCCTTGCTCCATGACGATGGACAGCCATCACTGGATTCAGATGGGGGTTCTGAGGTTGAGGGAAGCAGGAACATGAGCCCGACAGAGAGAGGGGAACACTGGTACACAAATTGGCATTCGTTTTCATCCAGCCGTGACTTATTGCCAAGTTGTCTCCAGTGGTAATGAGGATGGAGGAGATGATGGTGATGAGGTCACTGGCGCGGTGCCAGATAGAGCAGAGGAGGAAAGTGATGGTGAGGCACAACCCCAACGAGGCAGCCATCATGGAAGAGTAGAGAGCAGCCACCCTATTCCATCACATATCAAGAGTGGCAAAAACACCAGCCATTTGGGTACCACGTGCTTGACAAGGCATTTACCCTCCCACCACTCAACCCGTTGGCAAGAGCACCTAAAAGCCACACAATTGGGGCACAAATCTGTCCCTCCTCCTTACTCACCTCAGTCTGCCCCTGCTATACCCCAGTACCTCTCAGCAGCCTCCACTGACAGGGATGATGGTATAGCACAGGGTGTCCCAGGTCCTAGCAGCACATCTGCCAGGACCACACCACCAGCTGTAGACTTTAGCCAGCAAATTTCTCTGCCCCATCTGCTGCCCAGCGTCTAAATGCAAGCTTGTCAAAGCTGTTGGCTCCCCAACTTCTGCCTTTCCATCTGGTGGATTCTGCCCCCTTCCGTGAATTTGCACAATGTGCTGTAGCACAATGGCAGGTTCCCAGTCGCTACTACATTTCAGGTAAGACAATTCCATCTCTCTACCATCACGTGGCAGGTAATGTTGTGGCATCGTTGGGCAAGGCAGTCAGCTGCAAAGTCCAAGTTACTGCTGACACGTGGTCCAGCAAGCATGGTCAGGGACGATATATTTAGTTCACAGCCCACTGGGTAACTCTGCCTGCAACTCAGAAGGATGCAGTACAAGGCTCGGTGCTGCAGCGTGTTGTGCCCCCCATGTCTCCATACAGTTGGTGATGATGATGCGAGATTTGTCAGCTCTACCCCCTCCTCATCCTCCTCCATGCCCTTTTCTACTGAATTGTCCGATGAACCACAAGTACCCCCTAAATGTTCAAAGGGCTATTCAACGAGTCAGGCTAAAATGTGCCATGCAGTGCTTCAGCTGCTGTGTCTAGGGGACAGGAGCCACACCGGAGCAGAGATACTTGCAGCTCTGCAGGGGCAGTCCCAGAGGTGGTTCACACCACGTCACCTGGAGCCAGGAATGGTGGTGTGCGATAATGGCACAGACCTGTCTGCCCTTAAACAGTGAAAGTTGTCATGCCTGGCACATGTCCTCAGTTTGGTGGTGAAGCTTTTCCTAAATAGGTACCCAGGGTTGAAAGATCTACTAAAGCAGGCCAGAAGAGTCTGTAGCTATTTCAGGGGGTCGTACACAGCCAGTGCTCGGTTGGCTGAAATTCAGCGGGACTTCCACCTGCCCGTAAACCGCCTGATTTGTGGCATGCCCACCAGGTGGAACTCGACTTTAGCAATGCTACAGCAGCTACACATGGAGCAGAGAGCCGTCAATGAGTACCCATGTGAGTGCGACAGGCTCAGGCCGCCTCAGCTTTTTTTCCCCACGCCAATGGCTGCTCATAAAGGATGCATGCACTGTACTGTCACCATTTTGAGGAGGCCACAAGGATGGTGAACCGTGACAATGCATGCATCAGTGACACAATCTCTGTTGTGTTCCTGCAGGAGCAAAATCTGCGTGGCATTATGGACAGGGCACTCGAGGCAGAGCAGCGGGAGAAAGAGGAGGACTTCTTTTCCTCTCAAGACCCACTTTATGCAGACAACATTCTTGCAACGCCCAAGAGGAGAGGGAGGAGGATTCTAGCAGTTTTGGAAGCATTGAAGCAGAGGAAGACATGCGTCAAACCTGAAGAGATGGTTTTCCATCCCCAGAACCCTTAGGAGTAGTACATGGCTGGGAGGAGGCAGCTCCAGATACTGTAATCCTCAGTGACCCCAAGGAGTCTGCTTCTCATGCCTCAGCAAACTTGTGGTGCATGGGCTCCCTCATGCTTCAAAGCCTGTGAAAGGACCCGAGACCCGTGGCATCAAGGAGGAGGATCACTATTGGTTGGTAACCCTCCTTGACCACCGTTACAAGGGGAAAGTCTCGGAACTCATCACGTCCCCACAGAGAGTGCAGAAGATGAAATATCTTGGGGACACCTTAAAGAGGAGTTTATGTAACGCCTTTCCTGACTCTGAGAGGTTACAGTCTCACGGAAAGGCTGGTTTTGATGCTTCGGTTGGTCAGGAGAGGAGCGGTAGGGAAGGGGACGCCTTAGTGATGCCTTTAAAAATGTTTTTAGTCCTCAGCGTCCAGGGCTGTCAGCTTCCGCATCCCATCGGCAGCGTCTACATCATATGGTGGACGATTATATAGGGGCTAAAATAGACATGGAGGGCTTTCCAGTTGACAATCCACTGGGTTAATGGGTCATGAGAATGGACCACACCAACCAGAAAATGCCTAGTGTACAATTGGGCTGCCCTGCAACCCGTGTGCTTTCTGAATGGGCATTCAGTGCTGCTGGAGGTTTTGTGACAGATAAGAGAGTGCGTCTGTCCAAAGACTCTGTGGACCGGCTGACATTTATCAAAATGAATCAGTCCTGCATTAGCAGCAGCTATTAAGCCCCTGATACCGATGTTGTTGTTTAAATGTTATTGGGATCTCAAATCTCTGAAAGACTGTCTAGGCTGCCTAGCTTTGTGGGTGTTGATTCCATCTTAAGAATGTTTTTGGTGTCGGTTTCATGGGCACAATTAACACCAAAAGACCACTTTTTCCACACCTGTTTTACAGGTGCATATCATTGCAATTTTTGACAGCAAGGCCAATTCTTGTTTTCATCAAGAGTACCTCTATAGGGTTATGGTGTGAAGGCACCACCGACACCCAAAGACCAATTTTTCCGCACCCATAACTTCTATCCAAACTCTGCGAAAGAGACACCAGAATTTATCCAAAGAATCCCTAATCTTGTTCCCAGTGCACTTCATTGTGGCCTCATCATACAGACCGGCTCCCCAAGCCGTTGCTTACAAAATAAAGAAATCTTGCTTCTTTATAAATGGGAGTTTTGCCGCAGCAGCTTCTATACACAGTACAGATGCGCCACTTTACAGGTAGACAAAGGGGACCCCCCTGGCACTATATTTAAAGGAATTTTTAATTTTTATGGTTTCACTTTAAGAATAAGCAAATCAATGCTCATTTAAAAATGATCTGTTTTAAAAACATCCCCCATAACTCGGACCCCTATAACCATTGTATGCCCAATTACTTGCATATGAAGCCTTCAAAAAATGAGCACTTTTGATTTTTCCAGTTCGGGTCCCATAGACTTCAAAGGGGTTCTTTATTCGGCTCTGAACTTTTGCAATGTTTGAAAGTTCTGCCGCCAACTGAACCGGGGGGGGGGGGGTCAGCCCATCTCTTGTGGTAACGCATATATTGATGCACACACAGACGTGTCCCATACAATATGTATTCCATGTGTGGACAGTCCTCTGTCTGCTCATAGAGAACAATAGGTCCTCTGACGGCTCCACCTGAACACCGCCCGCCCTTCTCCAAATATTGTTATCAGGAGATCTGTGTATGAGCTGTGTTCACCGCCAGAGCAAATATTGACTACTTCTCCTTTATTACTTCAACCAACAACCCAAACCGCAGGAGAGAATGTCAGCGCAGGAAGGAGTCCCAGCTCTGACCAAATCGCATCGTCTATATACCGGACATTGCATCGTCTATATACCGGACGTCACATCATCTATATACCGGACATCGCATCGTCTATATACCGGACATCGCATCGTCTATATACCGCACATCACATCGTCTATATACCGGACGTCACATCGTCTATATACCGGACATCACATCGTCTATATACCGACGTCACATTGTCTATATACCGCACATCACATCCTCTATATACCGGACATCGCATCATCTATATACCGGACGTCACATCGTCTATATACCGGACGTCACATCGTCTATATACCGGACATCACATCGTCTATATACCGGACATCGCATCATCTATATACCGCACATCGCATCGTCTATATACCGCACATCACATCGTCTATATACCGGACATCGCATCATCTATATACCGCACATCACATCGTCTATATACCGGACATCGCATCATCTATATACCGCACATCGCATCGTCTATATACCGGACATCACATTGTCTATATACCGCACATCACATCGTCTATATACCGCACATCACATCGTCTATATACCGGACATCACATTGTCTATATACTGGACGTTACATCGTCTATATACCGCACATCACATCGTCTATATACCGCACATCACATCGTCTATATACCGCACATCACATCGTCTATATACCGGACATCATTTTCTGTAGTGTGCTCAGTCTATATATAGACCCCTATAGTGTGCTCAGTCTATATATAGACCCCTGTAGTGTGCACAGTCTATATATAGACCCCTATAGTGTGCTCAGTCTATATATAGACCCCTATAGTGTGCTCATTCTATATATAGACCCCTATAGTGTGCTCAGCCTATATATAGACCCCTATAGGGTGCTCAGCCTATATATAGACCCCTGTAGTGTGCACAGCCTATATATAGACTCCTATAGTGTGTGCAGTCTATATATAGACCCCTATAGTGTGCTCAGTCTATATATAGACCCCTGTAGTGTGCACAGTCTATATATAGACCCCTATAGTGTGCTCAGTCTATATATAGACCCCTATAGTGTGCTCATTCTATATATAGACCCCTATAGTGTGCTCAGCCTATATATAGACCCCTATAGGGTGCTCAGCCTATATATAGACCCCTGTAGTGTGCACAGCCTATATATAGACTCCTATAGTGTGTGCAGTCTATATATAGACCCCTATAGTGTGCTCAGTCTATATATAGACCCCTGTAGTGTGCACAGTCTATATATAGACCCCTATAGTGTGCTCAGTCTATATATAGACCCCTATAGTGTGCTCAGTCTATATATAGACCCCTATAGTGTGCACAGTCTATATATAGACCCCTATAGTGTGCTCATTCTATATATAGACCCCTATAGTGTGCTCAGCCTATATGTAGACCCCTATAGGGTGCTCAGCCTATATATAGACCCCTATAGTGTGCTCAGCCTATATATAGACCCCTATAGGGTGCTCAGCCTATATATAGACCCCTGTAGTGTGCTCAGCCTATATATAGACTCCTATAGTGTGCTCAGTCTATATATAGACCCCTGTAGTGTGCACAGTCTATATATAGACCCCTATAGTGTGCTCAGCCTATATATAGACTCCTATAGTGTGCTCAGTCTATATATAGACCCCTATAGTGCGCTCAGTCTATATATAGACCCCATGTAGTGTGCACAGTCTATATATAGACCCCTATAGTGTGCTCAGTCTATATATAGACCCTTATAGTGTGCTCAGTCTATATATAGACCCCTATAGTGTGCTCAGCCTATATATAGACTCCTATAGTGTGCTCAGTCTATATATAGACCCCTATAGTGCGCTCAGTCTATATATAGACCCCTGTAGTGTGCACAGTCTATATATAGACCCCTATAGTGTGCTCAGTCTATATATAGACCCCTATAGTGTGTTCAGTCTATATATAGACCCCTATAGTGTGCACAGTCTATATATAGACCCCTATAGTGTTCTCAGTCTATATATAGACCCCCTATAGGGTGCTCAGCCTATATATAGACCCCTATAGTGTGTTCAGTCTATATATAGACCCCTATAGTGTGCTCAGTCTATATATAGACCCCCTATAGTGTGCTCAGTCTATATATAGACCCCCTATAGTGTGCTCAGTCTATATATAGACCCCTATAGTGTGCTCAGTCTATATATAGACCCCCTATAGTGTGTTATATCTATCTATGTAGGTAGGGAAAAAAGTTTATGCATTAAAATGAAAGTAGAGGAATGTAGAATGTGTATTGTATGGGGGATGGAAAGTTGTGGTCTCACTATGGATTAGATAAGTTCATTTTAGAATCTCCCCGGCATCAGATAACAAGGAGATAACAGTGACAGACAGGTGTCAGGTGTCGTATCTAGTGTCAGCGTCAGGTGTTGGTATCAGATGTCAGTATCAGGTGTCAGTATTGGTATCAGGTGTCGGTGTTGGTATCAGGTGTCGGTGTTGGTATCAGGTGTCAGTATCAGCTGTCAGTGTCAGTATCAGGTGTCAGTGTTGGTATCAGGTGTCGGTATCAGGTGTCGAGGTCAGTATCAGGGGTCGGTATCAGGTGTCAGTGTTGGTATCATTTGTCGGTATCAGGTGTCGGTGTTGGTATCATTTGTCGGTATCAGGTGTCGGTGTTGGTATCAGGTGTCGAGGTCAGTATCAGGTGTTGGGGTTGGTATCAGGTGTCAAGGTCGGTATCAGGTGTCGGGGTCAGTATCAGGTGTCGGTGATGGTATCAGGTGTCGTTGTAAGGTGTCAGTGCTAGTATCAGATGTCAGTGACAGTGTCAGGTGTCGTTATTGGGTGTCGGTGTAATGTGTCAGGTGTCGGTATCAGATATCGGTATTGGGCATTGGTGTCAGGTGTTGCTATTGGGTGTCAGTGTAAGGTGTCAGTGCCAGGTGTTGTATCAGGTGTCGTGTCAAGTGTCGGTATTGGGTGTCAGTGTAAGGTGTCAGTGCCAGGTGTTGTATCAGGTGTCGTGTCAAGTGTCGGTATTGGGTGTCAGTGTAAGGTGACAGTGTCAGGTGTCGGTATCAGGTGTTGGTTTCGGTGTCAGATGTCAGTATTGGGTGTCGGTGCCAGGTGTCGTGTTAGGTATCAGTGTCAGGTGTCAGTATTGGGTGTTGGTATCAGGTGCCAGTGTCGGTATCAAGTGTCAGGTGTCAGTGTTGGTGGCAGGTGTCAGGTTCGGTGTCAGTATCAGCTATTGGTATTGGGTGTCAGTGTCAGGTGTCGGTGTCAGGTTTTGGTATTGGGTGTTACTGTAAGGTGTCCGTGTCAGGTGTTGATATTGGGTGTCGGTATTGGGTGTCGGTGTAAGGTGTCAGTGCCAGGTGTTGGCATCAGGTGTTGATATTGGGTGTCGGTGTAAGGTGTCAGTGCCAGGTGTCGGTATTGGGTGTTGGTGTCAGGTGTCGGTATTGGGTGTTGGTGTAAGGTGTCAGTGCCAGGTGTCGGTATCAGGGGTCAGTGTCAGGTGTCGGTATTGGGTATCGGTGTAAGGTGTCGGTGTAAGGTGTCAGTATAGGGTGTTGGTGTAAGGTGTCAGTATCGGTATCAGGTGTCGGTGTCAGATGTCAGTATAGGGTGTTGGTGTAAGGTGTCAGTGTCAGATGTCGGTATTGGGCATTGGTATCAGGTGTCGGTATTGGGTGTCGGTGTAAGGTGTCAGTGCCAGGTGTCGGTATCAGGGGTCGGTGTCAGGTGTCGGTATTGGATGTCAGTATAAGGTGTCAGCTGTCGGTATTGGGTGTCAGGTGTTGGTATTGGGTGTCGGTGTTGGTATTGGGTGTTGGTGTAAGGTGTCAGTGCCAGGTGTCGGTATTTGGTGTCGGTGTAAGGTGTCAGTGTCATGTGTTGTATCAGGAGTCGGTGTCAGGTGTCAGTACCAGGTGTCGTATCGGGTGTTGGTGTCAGCTGTCGGTATAAGGTGTCGGTGTCAGTATCAGGTGTCAGTGTCAGGTGTCAGTGTAAGGTGTCAGGTGTCGGTGTCAGTATCAGGTGTCAGTGTAAGGTGTCGGTGTCAGATGTCGGTATTGGGCATTGGTGTCAGGTGTCGGTATTGGGTGTCGGTGTCAGGGGTTGATATTGGGTGTGGTGCAGGTGTCAGTGTCAGATGTCGGTATCATGGGTCATGTAAGGCGTCGGTATTGGGTGTTGGTGTCATTATCAGATGTTGGTGTCAGATATCGGTGTCGGTATTGGGTGTCGGTGTCAGGCGTCAGTGTCGGTGTCAGGTGTCGGTATTGGGTGTTGGTGTCAGGCGTCGGTGACGGTATTTGGTGTCATTGTCAGGCGTCGGTGTCGGTATTGGTTGTCGGTGTCAGGCTTTGGTGTCGTTGTCAGGCGTCTGTGTTGTTGTCAGGCGTCGGTGTCGGTATTGGGTGTCGGTGTCAGGCTTTGGTGTCGTTGTCAGGTGTCGGTGTCGTTGTCAGGCGTCGGTGTCGGTATTGGGTGTCGGTGTCAGGCTTTGGCGTCGTTGTCAGGATCAGATGTCAGAGTTAGTATCAGGTGTCGGTATTGGGTGTCAGGCGTCGGTGTCGGATATGAAATGAATACAAAGTGATTTCTCAGCTCAGAGATGTTGCAGATTCTTACATTATCTCAGTGTAGTACAGGACATGGAGCGCTGCTGCCATCTTGTGGCCACTTATCAGAGGTACAATTACCATACAGAGCAATGCTACACTGAGCCATCTCCACCACCCCCGCCATCTCCACCACCCCCGCCACCCGCCACCATCCGCGCCATCCCCGCCATCCCCAGCACCCCAGCCATCTCCACCACCCCCACCACCCCCGTCACCATCTCCGCCATCCCCACCACCCCCACCATCCCCGCCATCCCCACTACCCCCGCCATCCCCACCTCTACCCCTCCTCCACCTCTCCTCCCCGCCATCCCCACCATCCGCCACCATTCGCGCCATCTCCACCACCCCCGCCATCTTCGGACTGTGGCTGTGGGTTATGGCTGTGGCTGCG
>BLSH010111119.1:431969-447856 GCA_018402905.1 Glandirana rugosa | reverse complement strand
TAGGGGCGGTAATATTAGGGATGAGGGTGGTAAAATTAGAGATAGGGGGTGGTAATATTAGGGATGGTAAAATTAGAGATGGGGGTGGTAATATTAGGGAGGAGGGTGGTAAAATTAGAGATAGGGGGTGGTAGTGTTGTTTTTATGGCAATGAACTTGCATACAAGCATTAAATGGAGGAATTTGGAAGGCACAAGTTCAAATCCAGTTGACATCCAGTGTGCAGAACATGTGATCTGAAAGGCATCTTCCCAGGCAAATAGAGCTCTGATGTGTGTAGATTTCCTCCCAGTTTGTGAGAGTTGAAGTCTTTTTTTAATTCAATAGATTTTTATTGAAAGATATTTGAACAATAATAGAAAGGGAAGGGATTACACGGGGAGGTAAATATGTAGCATGTCAGTAACTGAGTAATACATAAGAGAAGCTGTCACATCTCATGAGAATAATCTTAGTTTCAACTATAAATGTAACTGTTACAACATGTTATTTAGTACACGACTAATTAAGATCAAGATTAAGGGCCAGTTCACACCATAGAAACGCAGTCCGGATGTGTTCCGGATGCTTTTCTGCATGCGCATTTTTCACGCTTTTCCGGTCCGTTCCGGTGCGTTTTTGATGCAGTCCAGTGCAGTTTTTTCCCCCTTTTTTTTCTTAGGAGATGTGCATTCCAGTGCATTTTTGGTGCATGTAGGTGCATTCCAGTGCATTTTTGGTGCATGTAGGTGCATTCCAGTGCATTTTTGGTGCATGTAGGTGCATTCCAGTGCATTTTTGGTGCATTTTACCGCGTTCCAGTACAGTTCAGTGCATGAAAAATGCAGCATGTTCTACTTTTTTTTTCTGGAGCTGGAACTGACTGCACTGGTGTGAACTTTGCCATTGGAAACCATATAACCTACTTTCCATGCATTTTTGATGCAGAATAAAAACGTACTGGACTGCATGTGGTGTGAACTGGCCCTAAGTGGGAAGAGGCAGGAAAAAGAAAAATAAAGAGGGGGAGAGGGCAGAGGTAAAGAAGAAGAGGAAGGGGAAGGAGGGAAGGGGGCAAGGGAGGAAATATCGCTGGTGCAGCGCAGCACTCTGTCTATCTCGTAGGGTTCATTTATGGAGCTAGACTTGATTCTAGCCAGACGTAGGGCCAAGGGGTTTACCCCGTGCTCTTTTGCCCCTTGGTCACCCCACTGGGTGCTTGCTGTGACCAGTGGGGGGGGGCATGTTTGACGCTGGTTAAGAGGGGGCTGCGCTACGCCTAGGTATGAGGTGTCTTTTCAACTGTGATATGTAGACCAAAGAACAAAGGACAATCATAGATATGCGGATTTCCCTTGGGACCAAGCAGTCCATTTCTGGACTGTGGGGTCCGTATTTCCTAAGGAGTTGGCCATGATATGTTCATAAGTACAGTGTAGATCAGTTGTTTCAATAACTTCCTGTATTGTAGGAGAGAGGGTGCATTTCCACTTTCTCATTATGTTTAGTCTGGCGGCTAGTAGAACGTTGATAATGGTGTATCGGATAGTAGGTGGGAGGTCTTCTATGTTTAGGGACAGAATGCCTAATGTTGGGGATGGTGAAATACTTCTTTTTGCTATTTTAGAGATTAGGTCAAAGACTGCTGACCAGTAAGGTTTTAATGCGGGGCAGGACCATAAAGTGTGGTAAAGGTCCCCATCCATGCCGCAATTTCTCCAGCATTTGGGGGAGATATTGGGGCCAAATTTGGCGACTCTTGTGGGAGCGAGGTACCATCTTTGCAAAATTTTCAAGGTCATTTCCCATAGGGTAGAGTTTTTAGTGGCCTGAAACGTATGGGTAAGAGCCCTTTTCCACTGGTGTGTAGTGAATTCCTGTTTGGTGTCACGCTCCCACAATAGGTAAGGTCTTATCTTACGTGGGATGTTCTTATGCTGTAGCGTGTTATATATAGGCGCAATAGCTTTGGAACGTGGCTTGGGAGTTTTATAGTATGTCCATATCTGGTGGGCAATTTTGAGAGACCAGGCTCTGAAGCGCGAGATGCAGTGTTGTATGCGTAGGTAGGTATAGGTTTCGGATGAGGGTAATTTGTATTCCTCTTGGAGAGAGGCGAAGGATTTGGGAATATTAGTGTCTTCAACAAAGAGGTTGTTTATAAAATGGATGCCTTTTTCCTGCCATGTTGAGGTACGAATTGATTCAATGATACATGATAGTGCCGGGGTGGGGATTTGGATAGGGATTGCATTAGGATCCTCTAAGGAGTCCTTAATTAGTGCTTTCCATACTGCGACTGATGCTTGCATCGCCAGAGGGATATGTGTTGGTGTTTTGGTTGTCAGTGGCGAGGAAAGTAGCCAGTTTTCCAGGGAGTGGGCTTGTGTGAAGGAGGCTTCTATTTTTCCCCATGTAGTTATGGGAGTAGAACGGAACCAGTCGTTTAAATTTGCTAGTATTGCTGCCTTGTAGTAATCTGTGAAGTCTATATATCCGGCTCCTCCCATTCGTCTCTGTCTAATCAAGATTTGGTGGGCTACTAGGTTTTTTCCCTGCCCATATGTATGTCGCTAGTATGCGTTGTAGGGATTTAAAGTAGGAGGTCGGGATAGGGATCTGCAGTGTTCTAAAGAGATAGAGAATTTTCGGGAGGTGAATCATTTTGAAGGCAGATAGTCTACCCATCCAGGAGAACTCTAGTTTAGACAAGGTGAGAAGGTCTGATTGTAGCTTGGTGCGGAGAGGGAGATAGTTGGACTTAACCACTTGCCGACCGCCGATCGGCATCTGACGGCGACAAAGTGGTTCGTTATCGCAAAACGCCGTCATACGACGGCGGCTGCGATAACGCGCACTGTGAGCGCGCGCGCGCCGCCGGAGGCGCGCCCGCGCGCTCACTGTGTCCGGGGGGGTCCAGGGAGCGGGTGCGGCGGCTTCGATTGCCGCCGGCTACCCGCGATGGCCCCCCCGGAGCGAATGAGCGGGGTCCGTGTATGTAAACACGGACCTCCGCTCTGTGTGAGGGGGAAGGGAAGTGATCACAGCCTTCTCGTACATGAAGGCTGTGATAACTTCCTTTCCCCAGATAGGCAGTCCCCCTTACAGTTAGAACACGCCCAGGGAACATAGTTAACCCTTAGAGCGCCCCCTGCAGGTTAACCCCTTCACTGCCAATGGCATTTACACAGTAATCAGTGCATTTTTATAGCACTGATCGCTGTATAAATGCCAATGGTCCCAAAAAAGTGTCAAAACGTTCCGACATGTCCCCCCCAATATCGCAGTACCGCAAAAAATCGCAGATCGCCGCCATTTTTAGTAAAAAATAAAAAAAAATAAAAACCCCAAAAATGAATTCTCATCATCCGTAAACGCGACCACTTTTGCGCAAACCAATCAATAAACGCCGATTGCGATTTTTTTTATCGCAAATATGAGGAAGAATATAAATCGGCCAAAAACGGTGAAAAAAAATGTTTTTTTATATTTTTTTTTTGGATTTGTATTTTAGCAAAAAGTAAGAAATTTGGGTTTTTTTGCAAAATTGTCGCTCTTCTTTTGTTTATAGCGGCGATCAGAAATGACGCAGAGGGGATCAAATACCACCAAAAGAAAGCTCTATTTGTGGGAAAAAAAGGACGCAAATTTCGTTTGGGTACAACGCCGCACGACCGCGCAATTGTCAGTTAAAGCGACGCAGTGCCGAATCGCAAAAAGGGCTCCGGTCCTAAAGCTGGAAATCCTTCCGGGGCTGAAGTGGTTAAAGAGTGCTTTGGACGTTTTAGTAAGTTGGATGCCTAGGTAGGTTATACTACTCTTGGCCCACACAAATGGGAATTGTTGTTGTAGTAGTAATTGGGAAGTGGTGTCTATTTTGAGGGCTAGGATGGAGGATTTAGAGTCATTTAATTTGTAGTACGAGACTTCGCTGAACCAGGACAATAGCTTTTGAGCCTCTGGGAGAGAGGAGGAGGGGTTTGTGAGGATTAGTATAACGTCGTCAGCGAACAGGTTTATCTTGTGTTCTTGGGAGGCCACCTTTAGACCTGTGATATTGGTGTTCGATCTGACGTGTTCTGCTAAGGGTTCGATCAATAAATTGAAAATCAGGGGAGACAGAGGACAACCTTGCCTCGTACCGTTGGTTATTGGGAACGGTGTTGAGATAGCTTCAGAGGTAAACACTCTTGCCGACGGGGTGGAATACAGAGTCAGGATCGCATCTAGGAATCTGCCCTTGAAGCCAAATTTGGAAAGGACCATGGAAAGGTAGGTCCAATTCACTCTATCGAACGCCTTCTCTGCCTCCAAAGAAAGGAGCAGAGAAGGCGTTCCAGATGTTTTAGCGTAATGGATCAAGTCTAGCATCCTCCTGGTGGCGTCAGAGGATTGACGACCTTTAGTGAACCCATTTTGGTCTGCATGGATGAGAGACGGGAGTAGTGTGGTAAGTCTATTAGCTAGTAATTTGGAGTAGATCTTCAGGTCTAGGTTCAGTAGCGAGATGGGTCGGTAGTTTTTCGGGGAAGAAGGGTCTTTATCGGGCTTTGGGAGTGTGATTATGTTGGCCTCTAACATTTCGGCTGGGATGGTAGATGAGGAGGCGATACGGTTCAGGGCTCGTTTTAGGTGTGGTGTGAGGATATCTTGGAATTGTTTGTAGTATTCCCCGGGGAAACCATCTGGGCAGGGGGATTTAGATGGGGGGAGGTGGGAGATAACTTCTGTCAGTTCGGAGGAGGTAAAAGGTTTGTTTAAATCGTCAATTTGTCTTTGCGATAAGGAAGGGAGGTTGATGTGTTGAAGAAACTCTTGTATTTCTTGCTGTGTTGGTTGGTGGGTGGACAGATCGTCTTTTAGGTTATATAGTTCACTGTAATATTGGCTGAAAGTATTAGCTATGTCCTGGGGTTTGAGGATAGTTTGGTTGGTGGATGGGTGGATTAACTTTATGATTTTGGTTTTAATACGGTGTCCTTTAATTCGGGAGGCCATGGCCTTGCCCGCTTTGTTGCCCGTGGTGTAAGATTTAGCTTTTAGTTTCCTTTGGGATCTTTCAAAGGAGTCTAGGAGAAGAGAGCGTAGTTCAAGGCGCAGATTGAAAAGTTTGTTCTGAAGGGGTAGGGAGGGAGAAACCTTGTTCTGTCAGTCTGTATCAACAATTGCTGCGTTGAGTTCCTCTAATCGTGTAAATCTTTGTTTTTTGGCCCTGGAACCCATTTGTATCAGATAACCTCTAATTACAGCTTTGTGGGCAAGCCACACTGTCACCGGGTCTGTGTTTTTGTCAACATTGTTGTCGAAGTAATTTTTAAGGTGGTTTTGAAGAGTGGTTTTATGTGGATCATTTTGTAGGAGGTAGGAATTGGCCCGCCACCTATATGCTTGCGGGTTGTTGGAATTGTCCTTAATTGTGATGCTAATGGGTGCGTGGTCAGACCAGGTGACAGTGTGGATCACAGAGGAAAGTACATTTCTCAAAAACAATCTATCCGAGATAAATAAAATTTATACGTGTGTAGGTGTTGTGGCGGGGAGAAAGGTAAGTGTAATCTCGCTCATTCGCGTGACAACACCTCCACACGTCCAGTAGCTCATTGGAAGTTAAAAGGTGTCCCAATGGGGAGTCATATCTCTTAATTTTAGCTGAGGTGTCCATCTTTGTATCGGGAACAATGTTGAAATCTCCACAGAGGAGAAGGTGGCCCTTTTGAAGTTTTTTCGCAGCTTTGATTGTCGCTTTGATGAAGGGTATCTGTTTCCGGTTGGGGGCATACAGGGTGACTAATGTCAAGTCTACTGAATTGATCGTGCACACCAGAATTATATATTGGCCTTCTGGGTCTGTAACAGATTTGTGGAGTTGGAAGTTTACCATATTTCTTACGGCTATGAAGATCCCTCTCTGTTTTTTAGTATAGGAGGCCTCAAAGTACTGCGTGAATTGGGGATGGGAGCATCTAGGATGTTGGTCTTTTAGGAAGTGGGTCTCTTGTACACACAATAAGTCGCTATTGTGTTGAAGTGCTGTTTTCCAGAGAGAGCTCCGTTTGACTGGATGATTCAGTCCATTTACATTAATAGAGAAGATATTAATCGGCATGGTAAAGGTTGTATGGAGTGTAGCTTGGGTTAACTCACTGTTCCGTAGTCTGTGCGAGGGAATCTGAAGAAATTGGGGTAGGTCCCTTCCGGAGATTTATGCGTTGGTCCTCGCTTGCGACTTGATGTTTTTTTCTGAAGAGTGCTTTGGATCCGGCGTTGCTTGGTAGTCAGGTTAAGACAATTGCTAAAAGAGAGTGGATAGGGAAAGAAAAAAAAAATGGAGGGAGAGACTGGGGGAATGAGGTTAATAAGTGCGTAGAGGAGCGAAAAAAGAAGTTTATACTGTCTCCTGTGGTGTTTATATGTAACCAAAAAACAACAATAACTCTTAGACAGGAGCTGTGCGGCACATCAACTGGGTGACCGCTGAAGAAAGTGGGGGTAAAGTCTATTAGGTTCAACAAGTCGAGCATTGCACTTGACCAGGGGGTTCGTAGTGTATAAGTTCGGGCTTGCATCAGTCATCTCTTTGGTTACGCCTTGGCTTGTCGTGTTTTATTTGGGGCTGTGGGTCTCCCCGTTTGTACGCATGAGTGGGGTCTCCCGGTGTGTCTGGTATGATGCCCCACAGTTGAAGGAGGTGCATGCCTTTCTCTAGGGACGAGATGGCATGTGCGTTCCCATTGTACGTGGTCATGATTGTGGCTGGATGACGCCATTTGTATAGAATCTTGTGATTAGATAGGGCCTTGGTGACTGTCTTTAGTTCCCTGCGAGCTTGTAGGGTATGTTTGGAAAGATCAGGGTAGATTTGGATCTTTTCGTATGGAGCTGGAAAAGTGGACATTTGACGTGTTTTGAGTAGAATTTGTTCCTTAGTGGAAAAAAAGTGTATCCGCATGAGGACATCTCTGGGGATATTTTCTTCCATGTGTCTGGGCTTAGGGATCCCGTGGATCCGATCAATAATCAGGTCTGTTGGGGATAACATGGGGAGAAAGGATGAGAATAGATCTGTGGCATATTTTAGGAGGCCTTGTGGTGGAACTGACTCGGGGACTCCTCATAATTTTAGGTTGTTCCGTCTACTGCGGTCCTCGAGGTCGGCCAATTTGTTTCTAATCCAAGCTATATCGTCTTTTTGGTCAGTGTAAGCATCTACAAGATTATTGACTGTGTTGGTGCAGTCGTCCATTTTGTCTTCTAGGTGTTGGACCCTATTATCAATTTGGCGTATGTCTTTTGTGACTTTGACAAATATGGACAATATATTTGTCATCAGCGATGTTTGTAAAGACAGTAGCATGTCCTTCATGGTTGTGTCTAGGACTGGCTGTCCTGAGGTGGGAAATGAGGCAATGCTCTGTTCTGGGTTGTGTTCTAGGCCCAAGGCCTGATCTCCAGTACTCACTGTGTCCTGGTGAGCTGTGTCTAGGCGCATCCTGGCCTTGGCAGGGCTAGCTGTGGTCGGGCTGCGTCGTGCGGAAGAGTTAGCATAATGATCAGGAGCTTCCCGTCCTTCATCTGAGTCGGCATCAGGGAGATCCATATAGGCCGCCACGTTGTACTCAGCCGCGGCTTCGGAATCTTCGTGGAAATTCCGATCTTTCGTTGCAACACGCGTGCCCCGTTCGTTCGGTGCAGGCCGGTGGAAGAAGTCCGTGAGTTTTTGTGGCAGTCGGTCTTCCTTTCATTTCCACTGCATGGTCTCCACGATGTCCGGTACCTAGGGGGTACAGTTGTCGGGCGGATAGTGCTCTGGATCTGCTCTTTAGTCGTTGTTTCCCCTGGTCAGTGCAGAGAGCTCTCGGCTTAGGCTGCCATCATGAGCGCTCGCAAGCCACCCCCCCCGAGAGTTGAAGTCTTAATTGCCTTTAATTGGGAGTGATTTTAAGGCACTGCTGGAATAGATTTGGGAGCTCTAGTAAATCCGACCCATTGTATACATACAGGACACATTATATAATACATTGTATCTTCCTCTTCTTGCAGGAGAGGAAATGTAAAAATCGACGTGTGAACAAAAAAACAAATACGATTTAAAAATAAAGAAAGAAAAATAAAGAAAAATGAAATATATGTTTAACCACTTCAGCCCCGGAAGGATTTCCAGCTTTAGGACCGGTGCCCTTTTTGCGATTCGGCACTGCGTCGCTTTAACTGAAAATTGCGCGGTCGTGCGACGTTGTACCCAAACGAAATTTGCGTCCTTTTTTTCCCACAAATAGAGCTTTCTTTTGGTGGTATTTTATCACCTCTGCGTCATTTCTGATCGCCGCTATAAACAAAAGAAGAGCGACAATTTTGCAAAAAAAAACAAATTTCTTACTTTTTGCTAGAATACAAATAAAAAAAAAATATAAAAAAACATTTTTTTCACCGTTTTTGGCCGATTTATATTCTTCTTCATATTTGCGATAAAAAAAATTGCAATCGGCGTTTATTGATTGGTTTGCGCAAAAGTGGTCGCGTTTACGGATGATGAGAATTCATTTTTGGGTTTTTTTTTTTTACTAGTAATGTCGCGATCTGCGATTTTTAGCGGTACTGCGATATTTCAGCGGACATGTCGAACTATTTTGACACTTTTTTGGGACCATTGGAATTTATACAGCGATCAGTGCTATTAAAATGCACTGATTACTGTGTAAATGTCATTGGCAGTGAAGGGGTTAACCTGCAGGGGGTGCTCTAAGGGTTAACTATTTTCCCTGGGCGTGTTCTAACTGTATGGGGACTACATTATCTGGGGAAGGGAAGTGGTCACAGCCTTCATATACAGGAAGGCTGTGATCACAGCCCTTCCCCCTTCACACAGAGTGGAGGTCCGTGTTTACATACACGGACCTCCGTTCCTCCGCTCGGGGGGGCCATCGCGGGTAGCCGGCGGCAGTCAAAGCTGCCGCACCCGCTCCCTGGCCCTCCCCGAACACAGTGAGCTCGATCCCGCAGCCGCCGTCGTATGACCGCGTTTTGCGGGAACGAACCACTTTGCCGCCGTCAAATGCCGATCGGCGGTCGGCAAGTGGTTAAATGGTAATCCTTGCTGCTTTCGACCTCTTTGCCTCTGCCCATATCACTGTGTTGTTTATTTTGCTTTCTTATTGTCTACACTTAAATTATGAGCCAATGCTATCTTTATTGCTCTGTAGAGTTGAGCGAACTTCGGGTTCTGCTGGTTCGGCCGAACTTCGGGACAAAGTCCAGGTTCGGGTCCGGACAGAACCCGAACTTTGTCCCGGACCCCGAACCCCATTGAAATCAATGGGGACCCGAACTTTTAGGCACAAAAATGGCTGTAAAAAAGTCCTGGAAAGTCCTAGAGGTCTGGAAAATTAAGTATTACACTTCGGCTCAGCACTTCAGCGAATGCACAAAGTGATAAACAGAACACTCCAAACCACTAAACAGACTACAGGTGACCTGATTCCTCATAGAACTTTTTCATCACTCATCCTGTCTGATTCTAAATCTCCCACTCTGTATCATGCACTCCCTACCTTTTATGAAGAAATTAAGATGGTATTGGCGCTGCTCTTTGTGTATTTATGTAAATGTTGAGAAAATTTTTTTTTTTTTGTGAAAATTTTCCAGTATGCCGGTAATTAATAAAAACGTATTTTTTGAATTTTACAGTGTAAACTGGGCTGCCGTATTCAGTTGTTTTGGGTCAATGTAAGAAATGTTGGTGGGTCATATTGTGCAGTATGCATAGGTGATAAAGGTGCAAACGGCTAATATATATAGCAGTACGAAACTCCTACTAAAATAGGTATGTGGGTTAGGACCATTGAAATTACATTCCCAATGTGAACAATAGTCAAATTCAAAGTAACAATCAAGAGAGGCAAAATATCTGAACTAGGTAAACTGTACAGTAGGTCAAATATTTGAAACAGAACGCATATGCAGTAATTGGATCTCTATGAACAAGGTGATACAATATATTATGTTTCTTACTGAACTATTTAAGGTGCTAAGTGATAAGGTGCCACAATAAGTAAAGAAATTGCCGGGGTTAAAACACACAAAAAAGTTCCAAACAGTTCATATTCCTCAGGTCAACAGTGAAGTGACTTTTTATGTGGATTCTTCCTGTGGATATTAAAGATAGTGACTTGTGGTGTCTTCAATCCGTGCGCCGGGTGATCCCTCCAGAAAGAGACAGTGTACCTGCTTACCAGAAAAACGTTCCCCACTCAAGGGTTCCACGCTTTGGAAGGAGTGCACAGCTTCCGCTGTGCTCACTGGATATGGCACTCCTCGATTCCTCTGGTCACAGGGCTCCCTTCTCCTATTTCTTGTCGTTTCCCAAGGATTACACCATGTGAAAGCAAAAAAGACTGGATCTTGTGCAAATAACGCTTGTTTATTGGTAGTAAAAACTCACATCTAAAAAACGGACATCTAAAAAAGGTTGTACAGCTGAAATTCCACAGAATGGAGACGCTGTGTCTCCTGCGTTCCACCTGGAAACCGAAAACCGGAAATGACGTTGGACGTATAAGCCCCGCCCTACGCGTTTCGTCATAGGATGTCTACTGGAGCGGTGCTTGTCACTGCGCCATCCCGGTCTTATATACTCTAATTTTGTCTCCGCGGAGGGCGGCCATTTTTTTGGTGGAAATGTAACTATGGTAGCATGGTCGCTGAGTGGGACGTCGAATTGTGAAATAAAACCAACTATACAGAGGTTATTTTCCTCACTTTGGGCAAGAGCGCAGGAGACATGTCTTTCCAAATTACAACCAGTTAATAATAACATAACATAAAATGAAATTAAATTAAACATGGTCAAAATAGCGATAATATTCACTAGGTGCATGGTGTGGGTGAAGAGGGTGAAAATGTCTGTGCAGTAAGTATTAATTTCCGTGACACTGTGTGTATGATATGGGGACCAGTGTAAATCCTATTCCCTGAGAACTCAGGAAGTGTATAAAAATGTATGAAAATGTATAAAAATGGGACATAGTAAAATAAAACGTAGTAAAGAGGTAAAAATGACATAGTAAAGAAGTGATGCAATGGTAAGGATGATACCATGTGTTTAAAAGGTGTGAGAATGTGGTGATGTATCATGTGGAAGGGGGAAAGAACGATATTTCCATCTTAATGAAGCATAGTAAATGAAGCATAGTGGGTGAAGCATAGTAAACACCATGACTACTCAAGGTAAATGAGGTAAATTATTTTTAAATAGTATGAATATATGTGGTGATGGTCACAGTGGGTGTAAAAAAGGAGGAAAGAAACCAATACATCTCCAAATATGGGTATTATTAAAAAATGGGAATTTATTAAAAAAATGGGTATTATTAAAAAATGGGTATTATTAAAAAAGTGTCCTGTTTTGGAATGCAAAATGGGGAAGGTGAGGGATAATGTGAGGTGTAAAACCAAGTGTTTATAAAATGTAGGAAATATGGTCTATTGAGGTGAAAAAGAGAATGGAAACCGGGGTTATTCCTTATGTTAAAAGTCCGCAGACCCAAACCTATTCTTGGAATTATCTATGTATTATAGTACTTATTGTGTGTTTAGATTTTTTATCAGAACCTGGTATACATATTTGTGCAAATAGTGCACACCGGATATTAAAAATCATAAAATTCTTGAAAATAGTAGGGTCTCTTAAAGTCATGAATCTATAAAAACATAAACATATGTGATAAAACAATTAAGATCTATTTCCACATTCATTCCCTGGGGTTGGAGGGTGTCCATCATAAACATCCATTTAGTTTCGTTCTGTGAGATCTTCTTCGTCAAGTCTTCTCCTCTCCAATGGCTCGTAATTTTATCAATTCCGCAGAAAGATAGTAGTGAAGGGTCTCTGTGGTGGTGGTCTCTGAAATGCCTCGAGACACTGTGGTGTGGGAAACCTTTTTTAATGTTTTTAATATGTTCCCTTATCCTCTTATATAGGGGCCTAGTAGTTCGTCCGATGTATTGTTTCTTGCAAGGACATTCAAGTAGATATGTCACATGTGCACTTCTGCGCGTGATTAAATTTCTTATTTGGAACTCTTGACCATTGGAATTTGAAGTGAAAGTCTTAGTTTTATTCTCCCCTTTTTTGCTTGTTCTACAGGGGAGGCACTGCCGGCACTTGTAGAAACCTTTCAAGTTAGGAGCTACTTTTATCTGCCTGGGAGGATCCAATACATTTTTGACTAATTTAGTTCTTAGCGTTGGAGCCTTGCGGTATATGAATCTGGGTTTTCCAGGTAGTAGAGCCTTCAAGGTGTTGTCGGATTTTAAAATGGGCCAATGTTTACGGATAATCATTTCCACCTGTTTGTGATGTCTGTTAAAATCGGTTAAAAAGGCTATTTCATTTCCTTCTCTCTCTTTCTTTTTCTTTTTCCTTCCACCATTAAAAAGCATGTCATCTCTATTCATTTTCTTCACCTCGTCTCTCATATTATTTAGCCTTTTCCACAAATCTTTCAATCAAAGTGTTGGATTGTGTTTCATAGTTGTCAGTTGTGTTGCAATTTCTCCTTATTCTGATGAGTTGGCCCTTCGGTATATTCCCAGTCCATTTCGGGTGGTGGCAGCTCTTCTTGGGTATGTATCCATTGCGGTCAGTTTTTTTGAAAAAAGTCTTAGTGTTCAATCTCCCTTCTTGTTTGTAGATGGTTAGGTCAAGGTAATTGATCTCGTTGTTGTCCCAATTTCCTGTGAATGTTAGGCCATATCTATTTTGGTTAAGATTTTGTATGAAGTATTTTAATGATTCTTCAGAGCCTTTCCACATTAGTACTATATCATCAATGTACCTACGGTAGTAAGTTATCTCTGGTCTTCTATTTCTAAAGATTGACTCCTCCTCCCATTTGTTAAGAACAATATTTGCTATGCTGGGGGCAAATTTAGCCCCCATTGCAACTCCCTTTGTTTGTCTGTAAAATTTTCCTTTGTACCAAAAATAGCTATTTTTCATTGCCATTTCCAGGCCCTCCAATAGATACTCAATCTGCTCTTGCTTGTACTTCGTGTGTTTGTGTAATGCCCATTCTGCGCTTTCCATTGCATCCTTCTGCACAATACTTGTGTATAAAGAATTAATATCTATAGTCACCAGAATTTGCCCTTGGTCCTCCTCCATGTTGCTTAGTTCCTTTAAGAGTTGTTGGCTGTCTTTCAAATATGATTCACCTTTCTTTGCCAATGGCTGTAAAAATTGGTCTAAGTATTGTCCCAGTCTTGAATATACCGAGTTAATCCCGCTCACAATGGGTCTGCCGGGGGGTTTTTCTTGGTTTTTGTGCACCTTCGGGAGATAATATATGATTGGGGTTTTTGGTGCTCTCAAAGCCAGGTATTTTGCTTCATGTTGGTTGATAATACCAACTTTCTTTCCTTTTTCAAGGTACTTACGGAGTTTCTGCATATACTCCTTTTTGGGATTTTTTCTTAAGATTTTGTACGTATCTTCCTCTTTTAGTAGGTTCTCCATTTCGTCTTCATAATCTTTCTTATCCAAAATCACCAATCCCCCACCTTTGTCCGCTGGTCTTATGATGATGTTTCTCTTTTTTTCTATCTTTTTGATACTCTTCCAAATGTCTCCATCATGTAATTTGTTGGTTTTTAATTTCTTCAAATCATCCTCTACGAGTTTCTGAAAAACCTCTAGACTCCCATTATTATTGTTTCTTGGGTTAAACGTGGACTTGTTTTTTAACGAGGTATGTGTATATATGGTATTTCCTTCATTTTTCTGGGAATGTGTTTTTTTGGCGAAGAATTTTTTAATGTTCAATTTACGCATAACTTTGTGCAAATCAACATACATGGTAAATTTATCCAACCCTTTACTGGGTGCGTATTTCAGACCTAGGTCTAGAATCCTCAGTTCTTCATAACTGAAGGTTGTATTGCTGAGGTTAAAAATACCCGTGCCTAGTTTACCCTTCTTCTTTTCCCTTCTCTTGATACCTCCTCATTTTCCTCTCTTCCGTTTCTTTCTTCTCTTCTGGGTCCTCCATATTGTCTCTGATATCTCCTCCTCTCCTCTTCACTGTGTTGTTTATTTTGCTTTCTTATTGTCTACACTTAAATTATGAGCCAATGCTATCTTTATTGCTCTGTAGAGTTGAGCGAACTTCGGGAAGTCCGGGTTCTGCTGGTTCGGCCGAACTTTGGGACAAAGTCCGGGTTCGGGTCCGGACAGAACCCAAACTTTGTCCCGGACCCCGAACCCCATTGAAATCAATGGGGACCCGAACTTTTAGGCACAAAAATGGCTGTAAAAAAGTCCTGGAAAGTCCTAGAGGTCTGGAAAATTAAGTATTACACTTCTGCTCAGCACTTCAGCGAAGGCACAAAGTGATAAACAGAACACTCCAAACCACTAAACAGACTACAGGTGACCTAATTCCTCATAGAACTTTTTCATCACTCATCCTGTCTGATTCTAAATCTCCCACTCTGTATCATGCACTCCCTACCTTTTCTTCTCACAGTTGCATCCTCTCTCCTTAAACACTCTCTCCTTCACCCCTCCTCTCCACCCCACCACTTATCTATATCACCCTCACCTTATTACTGCACTCATCAGCTCCTGCTACTTCTGAACCCACATACCAATAGAACCTCCAGTACACTGGGAAGCGTCCCCCCACATAAGTCACACTCCCATATCGCCTCTCTCACCCTTCTGCTTCTCCTAACTTCTGGAGATATTTCCCCAAATCCAGGACCACCATCATTTACCTTTGGACAACATACCAGACACCCCCAAACCTCTGACAGCAGGCGCAATCCACACAATGTAATTTCTATTCCTCTTCCTAGAACCAGCCTCCCCTTCTCCTGTGCCCTTTGGAATGCCCGCTCTGTTTGTAACAAACTTACCACTGTCCATGACCTATTTATCACAAACTCCTTCAACCTACTTGCAATTATGGAGACCTGGCTTCAAGATTCTGACTTCTCTTAATCGGCTGCCCTCTCCCATGGTGGCCTCCTGTGGATTCACTCTCCCAAGTCTAGTGGACGAAAAGGAGGGGGTGTTGGATTCCTCCTATCCCCTCAAAGCACTTTTTTTTTTTTTTTTTAAATAACAGTTTTTATTTTATTTTTTTTGAGATTCAGATTAGTTACATATAACAATGCAGACAGAGAGCGAAATATACACGTGTCGTTTACATGTTTGAATAACATAGTTAGTAATAGGCAATTTGCATTGCTATAACATCTCTGCAGGTGAGAGTATCTGCATAGGTGATGGTAAGATTCAAAAAACGACCGTATATTTTGCAGAGCAATAAAAATAGAGCTGAAAGTATAGTAGAGAAAGAGGAGGGAAGAGGAGGGGGGGGAGGGGGGGTTTGGTTACCTTCATGTGGGATCCTCCTGGAGATGCCAGGGCACCCAGATATGGTTGTGCACGTCCAGGTGATCTTGTAGTCTAGCTGTCATTTTTTCCATCAGCTCAACATCCTTAATTCTGGCGTATAGGGCCTCTTGTGAGGGGGGTTCGCGTCGTTTCCAGTGTAGTGCTACTAAACAGCGTGCCGCAGTGAGGATATTAAGCATGAGCTTCCTGTGTGAGGTGTTGGATAAGCCGGGTGTGTGAGTCTACAGTGGGCTAGAGAAGGAGAACCCAGAGGGGGGTTTTTGAGAGGGATTTGGTGTGTCCTTCGAGTACGAATTATAGGAGTGACGCCGTGCGACAAATCATCGTGATGTGACCTTTGCTGCGCTTGGGGGGAGTGTTCTCCGGGATATGCGGTCTTAATTCCTACAACTCGACTACCTTTTTTACTGTCGATCTGATGTTCTAGTGGACCTGCACGTGTTGGTATAGACCCACGGGACCGTAGAGGTCCTCCTAGGGTGTACTTCCA
>BLSH010111119.1:405636-427806 GCA_018402905.1 Glandirana rugosa | reverse complement strand
ATGTGTATAAGAGACAGCCATGCAACCTCTCCAACATTCCTTTTCCTCTCTCTGATCAACACCTTATTAGTTTCACTCTCTCCTTGTCTTCCTCCTCCTTGCCTTCCTGTTACCAAACAATTGCCCATAGAAACCTTCACCATCTTAGCCCTTTTCTTCTTTTTATCTGCTACAGATTGTCTCTATGACAAAATCTCATCCTTGTCCTGCCCCAACCTGGCCACTTCACTGTCATCCACCCTAGATACCTTGGCCCCCCTCACTACACACAGAATCAGGCCCCGACCGCTACAACCCTGGCAGACAGACGATACCAGAAGCCTCAAAAAAAAGAGCCGCGCTCTTGAGCATCTGTGGCGTAAGACTAAGCCACAGCAAGATTTCAGCCAATATAAATCTGCCCTCCAACAATACCATTCCTGCCTCCACACTGCCAAACAGACCTACTTTATCACTCTTATCAACAACCTCTCACGGAGCCCCCGTCAACTCTTTTCTACCTTTAACGCTCTACTTCATCCTCCATTACCTCCACCCACCAACTTGCTCACTGCCCAGGAAATTGCTTATCACTTTAAAAATAAGATTGATACAATTCCTCTCGAGATCTCATCTCTACAGATTTCTCACTCCCCTCACAATCAATACTCTCGTTTAACCCAGCTACTATAGAGGAAGTCACTAAACTTCTCTCTAACGCCCACCTGACCTCCAACCTCCTAGACCCCATTCCTTCTCAACTACTACATTCACCCTCTGACTCTATCCTACACTCTTTAACTCATATCTTCAACCTCTCCCTCTCTACTGGCATCTTCCACAACCCTCTAAAACATGCACTAGTCACTCCCATACCAAAAAAGGCCACACTGGACCCCACCAGTCTTAACAACCTAAGACCCATCTCCTTACTCCCTTTTGCCTCCAAAATCCTTGAATGTTTCATTTACAACCGACTGAGTGACCACCTCACTGAAAACAACCTTCTTGATCTCCTTCAGTCTGGATTTCGACCACTCCACAGAAACTGCCTTCCTAAAACTCACAGACGATTTACTAACAAAAAAAAACCAACAGTCATTATTCCATGCTCTTACTCTTGGACCTCTCCGCTGCCTTTGATACAGTTGATCACCCCCTCCTCAAAAAAAAAAACTATTTGCTTGGTCTCCATGGCTGTGCTCTCCGTTGGTCCGAAACGTACCTATCTCACCGCACCTTCAGTGTCACTTACAACTCCACTTCCCCCTCTCCAACTCCTCTTACTGTTGGGGTCCTCCAAGGTTCTGTCCTTGGACCCCTACTATTCTCGATCTACACGTCCTCCCTGGGTCAGCTGATAACCTCCCATGGCGTCCGCTATCATTTATATGCCGATGACACCCAAATCTATTTCTCTCCTCACAGATCACTGCCTTACTAACAGACATATCAGCCTGGATGTCACAGCACTTCCTCAAACTGAATCTATCTAAAACTGAGCTCATGATATTTCCTCCCCCACGTGCCCCTTCCCCTGACTTATCTGTTTAGATCAATGGCACAACTATTAGTGCGTCCCCACATGCCAGGGTGCTAGGGGTAACCCTAGACTCTGAACTGTCCTTTCAAGACCACATCCAATCCCTGTCCAAATCATGCCGCCTCAGCCTACGCAACATCGCTAGAATTACGCCCCTTTTTAACCAATGACACTACCAAGCTTCTAATTCACTCTCTGGTTATCTCTCGCCTCGACTACTGCAACTCTCTCCTCATTGGATTACCTTTGCATACATTATCCCCCTTCAGTCAATAATGAATGCTGCTGCAAGACTTATCTATCTTGCCAACCGCTCAGTGTCTCTGCCAATCTCTTCACTGGCTTCCACTCACCCAACGAATAAAATTCAAAGTACTAACAATAATTTACAAAGCCATCCACAACTCTGCCCCAGCTAAAACTCTAACCTGGTCTCAAAATACCAACCGAGCCACCCTCTTCGGTCCTCCCAAGACCTCCTGCTCTCTAGCTCCCTTGTCACCTCCTCTTATGCTCACCTCCAGGATTTCTCAAGAGTTTCTCCCATCCTTTGGAACTCCCTACCCCAATCTGTTCGACTGTCTTCTAATCTATCCATCTTTAGACGATCTTTGAAAACCTTTCTCTTTAAAGAAGCCTATCCCGCTTATACCTAATATTCTTTCTTTCTACATCAGCTCATCCCCCACAGCTATTACCTTTTGTATCAATTGACCCTCCCTCTTAGATTGTAAGCTCTAATGAGCAGGGCCCTCTGATTCCTCTTGTACCAAATTGTAATGTAACTGTACTGTCTACCTTCATTTTGTAAAGCACTACACAAACTGTTGGCGCTATATAAATCCTGTATAATAATTATAATGATAATAATAATAAAGAAAAAATAGCATGATCAAGTTTTGCCAAGGTTAGTGTTAGGGTCAATGGTGGGGGTAAAAGGTGAAGGTTGGGGTCAAAGGTCACAGTCAACATATTTTGGGTAGAATTAACAAAAAAAAAGTATATTAGTATCAGTGTTAGTCAGTGTCAGTGTTAGTTTGTTTTAGGCAGGATAAAAAAAATGCAAAATGCACACCATTGCGTCTGGGGAGTACAATGGGTACGGACAACAAATAATGCACACATATGTGCTATCCCTGCAATTGTCAAGAGCAGGAGAATATATTTTGCATTGTTCCTTGGTGGTTAATTATGATAATAGCAAAGAAATACGCAGCTACATTAAAAAAAAAAAATGTTTTTTTTTTTAACTATTTTGGGCTAGTTTTCAGGAGATATCTATTAACATTTGCCACCAAAAGAAAGCCCAATTTGACCTGAAAAAAAACAAGTTATAATCGACCTGGATACAGAAGTAGTTTGACGATATGTACCGTTTTACTAACACATTTCAAAGTTGCAAAATTGTGTTTAGGCACTTAGATTTGTTTTACCCTTAGGCATGAAGGGATTAAATCTTATACTCTTCCAACACCAAGACCCTCCCGTTTCATTGACCTGTCAAATGGCAGAGCCTATACGACCCATTGAAGTTATGAAATTTAATAAGGTAACGAGAAGAGCTAAAGTTAGTGTCAAGAAGGGGAGATTAATATTAACTTGGATAGAAGACCCTATTTAGAGCATGTGCATAGGACTGGAAGGGTTTTACAGGGACACAGGAATTATTTTAGAGATTGATGGAGTTGCATGCAGGTACTGTAAGACACAGCATTGTTGTTGCTTTATTTTCTTCAGGTCAGGTAAACACCACAGTCCAGTTTAACACAAACTATGGAATTGCAGTTAACACAACTTTATAGTATATGATTGTTGAAACAGTATATCATGATTTGACTTTTCCATTATATGTTTTTTGGAATTTCTCTCAGGGTTCACGATAATTATGTAACATTTGGGAAAAAATATGCAGCCTAACAATCCACCGCTAGAGGTCAGTATGGCGAATATCTCAACAGCCACCATGTATTTCCCTCTGGTGCTCAGATAGGCCGGGATCATGGCAATCCAGACACTGCAGAACACCAGCATGCTGAAGGTGATGTACTTGGCCTCATTAAAACTGTCCGGTAATGTCCTCACCATGAAAGCAAGAACAAAGCTCACAGATGCCAGAAACCCCATATAACCCAACACAGAATAGAACCCGATAACAGACCCTTCATTACACTGAATGAGGATTTTCCCAGGATAGGAGCCCATGTCATACTCTTGGTATGGAGGAGACACTGCCAGCCAAATAATACAGATCAGAACTTGGACAGAGGAGCAGATTATGACCACAGAATTAGAAAGGTTTCCTCCCACCCACTTCCTCCAGTAGCTGCCGGGTTTGGCAGCTTTGAAGGCAATGCAGACTGTGATAGTTTTGGCCAGAACACAAGAGACAGCGATGGAGAAAAAGACCCCAAATGACGTTTGCCTCAATTTGCAGGTTATATCCACAGGACGTCCGAGGAAGAAGAAGACACAGAGGAAGCTCAGCAAGGTGGAGGTCAGGAGGGTGAAGCTCACAGTCCGGTTATTGGCTTTCACAATTGGAGTGTCCCGGAATAAAATGAACAATGTCATTATATAGAGAGTTACAGCAGAACATAATATAGAGGTAATATAAAAAGCTTGAGAGAGTGTGTCCGTCTCGTAGGAGAGATAGTCATATGTTTTAGGAATACATTTCATGTTTCTATTATCTGGCCACTGATCATCAGGACATTTGTGGCAGACGTCACTGTCTGTAGGAGAAAAACAGCATGTTACAAAGTTTTACAAATCATTAAATTAATAAAAATAACAAATTAAAAATATAACCCAACTCTTTAGCCTCTTCCCTACCTCCATATGCAGAATGACGGCCGGGAAGTGGTTCAATTATCCTGACTGGAGGTCATATGATGTCCAGCAGGATCAAATGCCGGCGTGGGGGCATGCATCATGGTGATCGGTGGTGCGGTGTGTCATTATGACCCACTGAATTACCGTTCTCGGTAAAGCGCTTCCATCGTAAGCTCTTTACCATTTGATCAGCTGTGACCAATCCCGGCTGGTCACAGTGTAACAGGAAAAGCCATTTATCGGCTTTTCTTCTACTTGCGTCTGCAGACGCAAATAGTGGAGAGCCGATCGGCTGCTCTCCTGACAAGGAGGGGTCTGTGCTGAGTGCTTATCAGAGCAGCCCCAACCCCATATCACCTCCCAGGACCACCAGGGAGCCCACCAGGACCACCAGGGAGAGTCCACCCAGGGAGACCACCAGGGAGCCGATCAGGACCACCATGGAGCAGATCCTAGACCACAAGGGAGCCCACCATAGTCCACCAGGTAAGGGGTACAGTGCCCAACATGGATGATACTCAGTGCCAACTTCAGATGCAACCCTAGAACACCAGGGAATGGGCCCCTATTACTGCATCTGTCATTGCCGCCCACCAGTGCCCCCTATCAGTGCCACCTATCAGCGCCCACCAGTGCCATCTACCAGTGTCACCTATCAGAGCAACCTATCAGTGCCCAGTGCCACCTATCAGTACCCATCAGTGCTGCATATCAGTCACTGTCAGTGCTGCATATCAGTACTGCCTATCAGTGCCCATCAGTGCCACCTCATTAGTGCCGCCTCATCAATGCCAATCAGTACTGCCTTATAAGTGCCCATGAGTGAAGGAGAAAATTTACTTATTTACAAAGTTTTGTAACAGAAACAGAGAAAAAATTTTTTTTTCAAAATTTTCGGTCTTTTTTTTATTTGTACCGCAAAAAATAAAAACCACAGGGGTGATCAAATACCACCAAAAGAAAGCTTTATTTGTGGGAATTAAATTATAAAAATTTTACTTGGGTACAGCATCGCACGACCGTGCAATTGTCATTCAAATCGCAACAGCACTGAAAGCTGAAAATTGTTTTGGTAAGAAATGTTCTAAGTGCCTGGTATTGAAGTGGTTAATAATGATCACCTGTTACATTGGAGATTTCCCCATCAGAACACGGCACACAGCGATAGCAGCAGGCATGGATTCCTTCAGTAGGACCTTTCCTGTATCCCATAGGACATGGCTCATTGCACCGAGCTTGGGGAACCTAAAATCAGGTTATTACTGTTATTCTACTAGCATTACAGATCATTATATACCAATGGCATGTCATCCATGAGTGCGGGGTGTGCGGTGAACATGAGCCCCCAAGGGCAGGGGGGGCACACTGTACCCTGTCACACTCTGCCCGCATGGAGTAAGAAAATGAAAAGGTACAATACATTCCTGCCGGGTCTTGAAGTGTGCAACAAACAGGTCGGCAGCTTTGAGCTTTATTATGTTTAATTACACACCTCATGGTGGCCGCATTGGGTGATGCCTAGTCTATAGATCTGGCCGCTGCTACCCACAGCCACTGAAGTGCCTAATGGAGTGATTTGCAGTCTTGTGTTGTTGCACCACATTCCATAAATAGTAAGGGCTGTTCAGAGCGTGGGAGAGCCAGGTGCCCCCAAGCTCATGAAGACTGGAGGCTCCAGGCTGGAATCAACAGGAACAATGGACTAGAGAGTACCTGGCCCTGCTGAGTGGCATGTTTGGTAAAAGACTCCCATTGGCATTGACTTTGTTCTATAGCTACTAAAACAAACTTCTGAGATACACTTTTTTTGGCAGGATATTGATCTGTAAATATGGCTTGTCTTAAATGCTGGATAATATTTTGAACACTGTTCTTCAACATAATCTGTGCTGCGTTAGGCACTGCTGTGATTACTACTGAATTATCTTCAAATAGATGTATCTCAGTAGATTTAATAGCTATAGACTTCTGAGACTCCGATAAGCCCTCTATCCTCAGACTCCCGCAATCACCAGGTCAGGGCCGTGAGGAGGTATTTTTAAAATCCCCTGGCAAGGAATTCCTCTATATTGAGGGCATGTGGCATTGGTATGGCTCGCCCCCTTTCCCTGATCAACCACTTGCATACGTGTCTGGTATGGATTTTTTTGGGGAGGGCATTTTTTTCATGGGTTTCCACCTTAGATACATACCTGAAGGGCTTGGTATGAACTATGGGGGAATCTTTTCTGTTTGGGTGTGCCCCATTAACATCTAATGCAGACCCCCTGTTAATGTAGTAGTTGATATACAGTACATCTCGCAGATGCACCACTTCACATGCAGGGTCAGAATATCCCCCAGGCATCTTATTTAACAAGTTTTTGCCCAGCCTATAGCAAAACAATGGCCAAGTTGGCCAATCCGGGTGCACTTATATCCTCCCGGTTCCTACCTCGCCTCGCTGTCGGCACCATGTGATCGCTGCAGATCTCATGGCAATTGTAAACAATGGATGGCTTCAGTGTCATACAGTGTGTATATATACAGTATCTCACAAAAGTGAGTACACCCCTCACATTTTTGTAAATATTTTATTCTATCTTTTCATGTGACAGCACTGAAGAAATTACACTTTGCTTCAATGTAAAGTACTGAGTGTACAGCTTGTATAACAGTGTAAATTTGCTGTCCCCTCAAAATAACTCAACACACAGCCATTAATGTCTAAACCGCTGGCAACAAAAGTGAGTACATCCCTAAGTGAAAATGGCCAAATTAGGCCCAAAGTGTCAATATTTTGTGTGGCCAACATTATGTTCAAGTGCTGCCTTAACCCTTTTGGGCATGGAGTTCACCAGTGCTTCACAGGTTGCCACTGGAGTCATCTTCCAGTCCTCCATGATGACATCACGGAGCTGGTGGATGTTAGAGACCTTGTGTTCCTCCCCCTTCCATTTGAAGATGCCCCACAGATGCTCAATATGGTTTTGGTCTGGAGACATGCTTGGCCAGCCCATCACCTTTCCCCTCATCTTCTTTAGCAAGGCAGTGGTCAACTTGGAGGTGTGTTTGGGGTCGCTATCATGTTGGAATACTTTCCTGCGGCCCAGTCTCTGAATGGAGGAGATCATCCTCTGCTTCAGTATGTCACAGTACATGTTGGCATTCATGGTTCCCTCAATGAACTGTAGCTCCCCAGTGCCTGCAGCACTCATGCAGCCCCAGACCATGACACTCCCAACACAATGACTGACTGTAGGCAAGACACGCTTGTCTTTGTACTTCTCACCTGGTTGCTGCCACACATGCTTGACACCATCTGAACCAAATAAGTTTATCTTGGTCTCATCAGACCGCAGGACATGGTTTCAGTAATCCATGTCCTTAGTCTGCTTGTCTTCAGCAAACTGTTTGTGGGCTTTCTTGTGCATCATCTTTAGAAGAGGCTTTCTTCTGGGACGACAGCCATGCAGACCAATTTGATGCAGTGTGTGGCATATTCACCCCTAATTGAAAATGTCCAAATTGGGCCCACTTTCACTCCACGGTGTCATGTGACCCGTTAATGTTACAAGGTCTCAGGTGTGAATGGGGAGCAGGTGTGTTAAATTTGGTGTTATCGCTCTCACTCTCTCATACTGGTCACTGTAAGTTAAACATGGCATCTCATGGCAAAGAACTCTCTGAGGATCTGAAAAAAGAATTGTTGCTCTACATAAAGATGGCCTAGGCTATAAGAAGATTGGCAAGACCCTGAAACTGAGCTGCGGCATGGTGGCCAAGACCATACAGTGGTTTAACAGGACAGGTTCCACTCAGAACAGGCCTCGCCATGGTCCACCAAAGAAGTTGAGTGCACGTGCTCAGCGTCATATCCAGAGGTTGTCTTTGGGAATAGACGTATGAGTGCTGCCAGCATTGCTGCAGAGGTTGAAGGGGTGGGGTCAGCCTGTCAACGCTCAGACCATCACACTGCATCAAATTGGTCTGCATGGCTGTCGTCCCAGAAGGAAGCCTTTTCTAAAGATGATGCACACAAGAAAGCCTGCAAACAGTTTGCTAAAGACAAGCAGACTAAGGACATGGATTACTGGAACTATGTCCTGTGGTCCTATGAGACCAAGATAAACGTATTTGGTTCAGATGGTGTCAAGCGTGTGATGCGGCAATCAAGTGAGAAATACAAAGACAAGTGTGTCTTGCCTACAGTCTAGCATGGCAGTGAGAGTGTCATGGTCTGGGGCTGCATGAGTGCTGCTAGCACTGGGGTACACAACGTGCTGACGTTACCACTTGCTATTGCATCCCGGAAGGACGGGCAGTCTCACGCCAGCTGGCGGTACTGTGCATGTTTGGAGTGCATACAAATTTTAAACCGTAAGTGATTGCTGTTTTTATATAAATATTTTACGTGGATTTACACTATGGGAGCCTGTATTCTTTTCTTGAGAGGAAACGTATAGGACATAGGAGGTTTCGGAAGATTCCATGATGATGTAATGGCGTAGTCGCTAGCCCCGCCTTTAGGCCGTTACGTCACGTCCGGGTCTGTTGGTTTTTTCAGGTGGAACGCAAGCCGGAGGAAGGGGAAGAGATTCCATTCCTTCTTTAAGAAGCAGCCGCGGCAGCTTGCCTTGCTTAATACCGCTCATAAACCTAAACTAACAACCTGAATTATATATATGGTTTTATGCACTTTTATTGTTGAGTTAGAATAAACCTTTTTTACGGAGTTACGCTGTTTGGGATTTTTATCTTCTTCCACACACATACACCACCGGAGGGAGCTCCATGTACAGAGGATCGATCTTGACCATACACCGTTCAATATAAAGCCTAGGAGTGGAGGCCATATTGGTTGCATGCGGGATACCCCTGCAGGGGTGTGAAGCTCTGGTGAGTGGGGACACAGGAGGGGGAGCACGTGTGAAAGTCACCCATTGAAAACACAGATGAAGCACTACAAAGTCACCTTGAATTTAAGACCAACTTTGTGTCTTGTATGAATCTTTAAATTAAGATTAAATTAAGACTCTTTTATACCAATTTTTATGTTTTTTTCTATTTTTTCTGTTTTTTATTTTTTTTTATTTTTCTGCCTGTATATACATTAAGCTCTGGACTATTTATATATAATCTTTTGGGATTAATATTGTATGGACATTTTTTTCACATAATCTACAATATATATTTTTTAATTACGTTTTTTATAATATATATTTTTATTTTATTTATTAATTCATTTGTTCACCTTATGTATGGATACGCACATAATGACACACTGTTAATGTCACTTTAGGGATACAATTTATTCATGCACTTTATGCGCACCCATATATAGGGATTTATTAATTTGATTGTATTTATACGCACTTTATATGCCATTATATGTGGTAGACACATCAGTCGGTTTACTTTACAGCCCATAGGGACAACTCCTCGTTCTATTCATAACCTTTTTCCCTTGTTAGGAAATTTAGGAGGGCAGCAGTCCCATTAATTTACTTAATTTATCCTGAGCGCGGAATCTATTTACATAATATTGAGATACTTTTATGAACTGAAATATATTTCCCAACTTATGGACCTTTCTCACAGTCATGGATTTCTCTCATGTTGATGTATGAGGGCTAGCGCAGCCTCTTAAAAACAACAATTATTTTGCCATTGGTGTCAGGTGGTTTCTGGTTGCAGCTGCCCTTTTATTAGTAATAATATTTGTTTGTGTCAGCAGCTATTTTAATCAAATCAGAGCGCAGTTTTTCCTATTTGTTATATTATAGACATTTTGGGCCCAATTTGGACATATTCACTTAGGGGTGTACTCACTTTTGTTGCCAGTGGTTTAGACATTAATGGCTGTGTGTTGAGTTATTTTGAGGGGACAGCAAATTTACACTGTTATACAAGCTGTACACTCACTACTTTACATTGTAGCAAAGTGTCATTTCTTCAGTGTTGTCACATAAAAAGATAGAATAAAATATTTACAAAAATGTGAGGGGTGTACTTACTTTTGTGAGATATTGTATATATATATATATATATATATATAACAATTAGGAAAGGTGAGCAGCACTTAGATAGGTGTATTACACCTTTAATAAAAAATACTAAGTCATATATCAGAGATACAGATGATTTTCTGAGTAAACGTAAACTTTTGGAGATAAGACCAGTATCCAGGATGGTCACCTGGGAAGTGACCAGTTTATACACTAATATACCTCATGAATTGGGTTTGGAAGCATGCAAACGCCTATGGACGGCTTCAGGTTTATATAGTGAATCTTAAATAGAATTTTTGTTACAACTCTTGAAGATAGTGTTGGAGGAAAATATTTTCTTGTATGGCAAACAGCATTACAGGCAGTTGAGGGGGGCCTCTATGGGTTCAAATGCCGCCCCCCATATGCAAACGCTTTAATGAATATGATAGAGGAATCTTTGATTTATACTAACGTATTGTTTAAGGAACATTGCCAAGGTTGGTGGCGTTGTGTGGATGATGTGTTCGCAATATGGGGGGGCGGCATGGATACCTTACTCTTGTTTCATTCTTGCATTAATTTGTTACTTCCAGGATTGGAATTGAGTATCAATTTTGGTGATAGGAGTTTGCCCTTCTTGGATGTTATGGTAATGCTGGAGGCAGGTAGATTGGAAAGAGATTTATATGTGAAACCTATGGACCGCAATCAATTGTTGCACCAGAAGAGCTTCCACCCACCGGGTGTATTAAAATTAGTACTGATTTCACATATTAGACGCAGTGTCAGTGACCCCAGAATTAGGGAAAAACGTCTTGATGAGGTAGAAAACAAACTAGAAAAGAGAGCTTATAAAAGAGAGGAATTAAATAGGATTAGGACAGAAGCGGAGAAAACAACAAAAAAACACAGAGGTCAAAGGAGGTTACCGTTTGTGACACAATTCCACCCATACTCAAAGAGAGTTTTTAATATCATTAAAAAACATTGGACAATTCTGCGGGACAATTACCCATCCATTGAGGAATTTCAATATGCCCCAATGTCGGCCTATCGCAAGGGGCGCACAATTTATTCCCGGGTGGTTAGGTCGGACGTTGGCAGAATCAAAAAAACGAATATTGGTAGAACCTTTTTGGGCACTCCTAATTATGGTTCCTATCCGTGTCTAAGCTGTATTCAGTGCAACAGCATGATTAAAGGGAAAACGTTTAATCACCCACATACTGGGGAAACTTTGGAGATTAGGGGATACCACACATGCCAATCGGCATTTGTGGTATACCTTATTAAATGTCCCTGTGGTCTCCTCTATATAGGGGAGACCACTCAGAAGGTAAAAGATAGGATAGCGAGACATAAATATGCAATAAGAGATAAATTAACAAAATTACCTTTGGTTAAACAGTTTGTAGATATGGGACATACGGTGTCCCAGTTACGGTTTATGGTAATAGAATCTGTGACACAAGATAGGAGGGTAGGTAATAGAGAAATTAAATTAAGAAAGAGAGAGATTTTGATCTGCATCTATTCCTATAGGGGTCTAAGCTTTAAAATAAGGATCTGACCTGATTGGTCTGGGCCTGGCTCTTTGATTGGTTTGTTTATGTACTTATCTATTTGTTTTTTCACATATACATTTGTCTTTTTATTTTAGATTTATGAAACAAATCATGTATATTTGTATAGGCATGAAAAAATCTGTGTGATTAATTGGGGCTAAACCATTAGGATTGTTCTGTGTATAGACATAGAAGATTGAGTCTAAACATCAGATGTGAATATTTTTTGAAGTAATTGTCATAATTGATTCCTCATAGATTGTGAATAAATAGCACTAATAGAATGTGATTTGAATATTGTTCCCTACCTTGAGAAAGGGCGCGAGAGGAGGAAAATAGCCTGAAACCTACATCTTTTTATGATCTGTATGTTACTACTTGAAGAAAATTTTTGAACGATGCTTGTATTTTGATACTTTGAAATATTAAAAAAGTTGTGTGCAGCAATCCTGGACTTTTATATATATATATATATATATATATATATATATATATATATATATATATATATGTTTTGGGGATCACTTTTCAGGGGATAAGATTCGGCATGGATGCCAGTCTCTTTAAAGTCTGATGGCTTGCCAGGTTTATTTTTACAGGTTTGCAAGTAAAACATATACAGAAACAGAAAACAAAACATTGCCATCTGGTGCTACACTAAACAAGGAGATTCCTCTCTATACAGCGTGGGGCTGTCCCCGACACCCACAAAACATAAGAACATTGCAAACCTTGTTTTTAGAGTCCAAATTAGCACACAGAGCTCTCTCAGCTTTCTCCCTCTGAGATCCAGGATCGAGCTCCAGTGAGATCTCTTCCTGATCATTAAATGCATGTGGGGAGGGGTTTGAGTAGATTAGAAAATTCGGGCCGGAACCAGCTCTGCCATGGTGGCCAGCAAAACCTGGGTCAGACTCCTGCTAATCACCTCAAAATGATTGCATGCGAGACTACAAGTATCGCCCATCCATTGTCGTGCCTCGCATTACGTCACTTATCCCCACCCTCTGTTCAAGCCCCTGGGGTGGAGAAACTGTCCCGACCATGCAGTGGACCTGGGAATGACCAGCGACATTATTTTGGAGCCTTCCAGTCTGGTTTTCCACTGAGAGTCACCCGGCTATTTTTCTCCCGGTTGTTACACATCCACTTAAGGGGAGCATGGTCGGTGATTAGCCTGAATGACCTTCCCAGCAGATAGTATTTTAGGCCCTCTAAGGCCCACTTGATGGCTAGGCACTCCTTCTCCACAATGGCATAATTCTTTTCATGTCTATTAAGCTTCTTGCTTAAGTAGACGACCGGGTGCTCCTCGCCGTCTCTGATCTGGGACAGAACAGCACCTAGTCCCACCTCAGAAGCGTCGGTTTGAACGACAAATTCCTTTGTGAAGTTCGGGGTCACGGGCATACACAAATAACTTGCTTCAATTTGTGGAAGGCCCTTTCAGCTTTGGGATTCCACTCAACCATTCCTGACGCTCTACCCTTTGTCAGATCGGTCAGAGGGATGGCAATGGTGGCAAAGTGGGGATGAAGCGTCAGTAATACCCTGTAATCCCTAGAAATGCCTGAACCTGTTTCTTGTTCAACGGTTGGGGCCACTTTTGAATGGCCTCGATCTTATTGGTTTGGGGCTTAATCAGACCTCGAACAATCACATACCCAAGGTATTTGGCCTCCTTAAGACCTATGGGACACTTCTTTGGGTTGGCTGTTAAACCTGCTACCCTCAGTAAATCTACTACTCCTGCACCCGGGGCAGATGTGATTCCCAATCTGGGCTGTGGATGACGACATCATCCAGATAGGCCACTGCATAGAGCTGATGCGGCCTCAAAGTTTTGTCCATAATCTGAAAGGATGCCGGGTGCCCCATGCAGACCATATAGCATTTGTTTGTATTGGAAAGACCCCTTGGAGGTAGAGAAGGCCACTTTTTCTTTGCTGACTCCGTTAGGGGGATCTGCTAGTATCCCTTAGTTAGGTCTAGGGGTTGTTATGTACCGGGCACCTCCCAACCTATCCACAAGTTTGTCAGCCTGCAGCATTGGGTATGTGTCAAATTTAGACACTTCAGTCAGCTTCCTAAAATCGTTACAGTACCGGATAGTTCCATCGGGCTTTGGGACCAGTACTATAGGGCTCAACCAGGCGCTGTGGGACTCCTCTTTCACGTCTAACTCCAATATGGTTTTTATTTCTCTCGCCCCTGTCTCTTGTCTAGCCTCAGGTATTCAGTAGGGTTTTACATTTCCACGGACCCCGGGTTCCATAATTATGTTTTAGCACAATGGTCAGTCCGGGTAGGGAAGAGTAAAAGTCTCTATTTTTACTGACAAATTCCTTAACGTTGTTTTGCATCAGTGACAAGGACTCGGTTATGAGGACATCCAGGGTTAGGGGTAACCTGTCCTTTTGGGGCGAGGGCACTGCCAATGAAGTCTCCCTGTCCTTCCAAGGTTTTAGGAGATTAACATGGTAAATCTGCTCCGGTTTCTTTTTCGCAGGCTGGTAAACTTTGTAGTTTACTTACCCTACTCTTTCCCTAATTTCAAAGGGACCCTGCCACTTTGCCAGGAATTTACTTTTTTTTTTTTTTAATTCAACAGGTTTTATTGAGGAAAAGTAACATACAGTGCACTCCAATGTAATTGAAAGAAGAATATACATCCAAACACAATTTGAAACCCATACACATATGAGTGAGCTATTACAGTGTCTAATGACCTCTAGTTATTGCTTTGCAGTTTATTCCACATTTCAATCTAGTGACAATATTACAAGAGTATTCCGAATGGGGCGGGTTTATTTACGTTTCGGGATTATTAACAAGGTCTTAGTCACATGTAGATGACAAGTTTAGCCAGCGGTCCCAAATTTTGTTGTATTTAGACGGACACCCTCTATTAATATACAGAAATTTCTTAAATGGTAATACAGCATTAACCTCCCTTATCCATTCAGCCAATGTGGGGGGTGACTGCGGAATCCACAACCTAGCTATGGCCTTCTGAGCCAGGAACAATGTCTCTTGCAAAAAGACCGTGATGAATCTGCCAACGGGACCATCTATTGGGATCCCTAACAGGCAGATTTTAGGGTTAAGCGTCATGGGGGAACCCATATGTCATGTAAGAAATCTATCACTTGTTCCCAATATCTGCGTATAATTGGGCAGGTCCAGATAAGATGATAGAAGGTACCTGTGTCTTGTCTACATAAGGTGCAGTGGGGGGAACAATCCCTGTCATATTTGGCTATTCTGGAAGGGGTAAGATATGCTTGATGGAGAATGTATAGCTGTGTCAATCTGTCTGACAGTTTAGGTGAGACCTGTTTGCATGCATCCAGTGCTTCACTCCATTCCTCGTCCTCCAGTACCTCCAAATCTGACTCCCAGCGGGATTTAATGTCATATGCTAGTTTTGTTGCATGTGGTGTGAGTAGCATATTGTAGAGGGTAGAGATTAATTTCTGTGGGTCCTCACTTTTAACTAATGCCACCAGGGGGTTAGAAGCCGGGGCTGGGAACGACCTCCGAAATTGGGAATGTGCTGAGTGGCATAATTGTATATATCTAAAGAACATGCCATTCGGGAGTCCAAATTCCGCCTTTAAGTTATCAAATGTTTTAAGGGTAACCTCTTTTAATATGTGAGATAAGTAGAAGATGCCCTTCCTGCACCATATGTCTGGATCTGGTATCATTAAAAATTCTGGGAGAATTTTATTGTGCCAGATGGGCGTGTAATCATTTAGAGGGGGTATGTTAAGTTTCGTAGATGCTATTTGCCATATTTCCCTATAGTTGTATAGGGGGGACTCCTGTTTACTCCCTCTATTATTTTCAGTAGTCACTCCTACAGCTATTGCGCATAAGGGATCAGTTATGTTTCTAGTCCAGGAGGGACACCCAAGTGTCAAAAATCTCTCCCTATGCGTCTTGTCGATATGGAACAGATGTGACAGTTGCGCTGCAACGGAATATAAGCTGAAGTCAGGAAGTGCCACGGCTTTGGTATTAGAACAATTGTGGCTTCTCTCATAGAGGTCGGTAAGCAAGAAAGCGTAAAAATTTGATTGTATAACGTAAGTAATTTCGGAAGAAGAATCTCGCCATATTGGGAGTAGAATTCAATGGGCAGGCCATCAGACCCTGGAGTTTTAGATCTATTGAAGCTGGCTATGGCTGTGACTATCTCATCTAGCTTAATCGGGGCCTCAAGCATCGCCACTTGCTCTGGGTTTAGCTGTGGTATAACGAGATAGTTTAGAAATTGATCCATGGGCCTGGTGTCTTCTGGAGCGTTTGAGGTGTATAAGGAGGCAAAGAAGTTTCTAAAAGTGTTTGCCACCTCTATTCAGTCTGCGGTTATTTCGCCCATGGAATCACGTAAGGTTATTACTATTGAGGGTTTATCTTCACTATGCACCATGTACGCCAACAACTTCCCCGCTCTCTCACCATGTTCAAAAAACTTCTGTCGGGAAAAAAATAATTTACGTCTGGCCAGCTCATATTGCAGCTGGTTTGCTACTCTGGTGAGCAGTTTCAGGCAAGCCGCCTTGTCAGGGGTAGGATCAGTCTCATATTGATGTTCTGCCAAAAAGAGTTCTTCTAAAGATTTGTCAATATGCACAGCGGCCGTTCTCTTTATTTCATTAATAAAGGTCACTAGTGCTCTGGCGTGTAATTTAAACACCTCCCATACATTCAGAAACGAGGCGGTATGCATGTTTTCCTAAAAAAACCTCTGCCATTTCCTGCCCACCACCTCGTTATCAGGGAGTAAGGAAAGCCAGAATGGGTTTCGTTTCCACGTCCTAAGAGGCCTGTCTACGGGCACTGTCAAAGTGACATAGTAGGGACTATGATCCGAAAAAAGTCTACGACAAAAGGCTGCCTCCTTCAGACGAGGTACTAGGGATTGTGATAATAGAATAAAATCTATGCGTGACATAGTATTGTGTGTAGCAGAGAAACAAGAGAATACTTTGGCGGATGGGTTTTTAACTCTCCAGGAATCTAGCAAGTTAAATTGAGCTATTATTCTTGCAAATCGGGTGGATGCGGTCTGTCTATGGGGCTGATCCGGGAGTTGCAGTCTATCAAGCGAGGGGTTCAAAGTGGTGTTGAAATCCCCCAGCCAGACTACCGGAACTGCCGGATATTGGGTGATGTAGTCAAAACCTTCAAGGAGGACCGGCATAGAAAAGGGGGAGGGACATAGAATGCCATAATTATTATTAATTCACCATATATTTTAGCATTAATAAAGACATAACGGCCATGTGGGTCAGTTTGCGGATCACACAGTTCAAAATACAGTGATTTAGATATCAGCAGGGACACCCCCCTCGCGTGTGTGCTATGAGTTGAATGGTAGGCCCAGCCAATCCAATGCCTTTTCAAGGCGAGCTGTAACTGGCCATCCAAGTGAGTTTCCGTTAATATCATAATTTCAGCATGCTGTTTTTTAAGGAACACTAGTACAGCTTTTCGTTTGATCCTGTCTCCCAGAACTCGGACATTCCAGGTCAGAAATTTTATGAAGGCCATAAGATGTGTGATTGTGATAATTTCAGGCTATGTTACATGCGTATTTCTATATAGCCACAAGGGGGTGTCCGTACATCAAAGCCATACCCCAGAATAGACAAAAATAGACTGTATATATATGTTAGAGGATTAAACCAGAGGGAAAATATCCCAATTTGGAACACTGGTATATTGTATTCCGTGCACTGTACATACATTGTTGCCTGTAAACTTACCCCCACCCACCCAATACCAACCCCAACCGGTGTGGGCATATTCCCTTAACCAAACAAAACATGTGACTGAGACTGTACCTCAGCCAAACCGTGTGTCCCCTGGTAGTAGTCTAGAGTCATACTTGGCGATAACAAGAGATGACATTCCCATTCATATACAAGCTTGACTCTTGGACAAAGAAACAGTACGAAAGGATTAGCGCATACTGACATCCGTGCTGTAATCCAGTAAGTGCTCAGGTTTTTGGCAACATTGTTAGTTCTGCTGGGGCGAAACTTCACTGTGCAGGTTCTATACAGAGTAAGATTTTTGTGTCTCCGTACAAAGGCATTCCCAAGAACTACTGTAGGGTTAGTATCCAGAGTAGCAGGACTCCAAACAGGATCGCGTGTCTCGGACAGGACAGTCAATTATGAATTGGATTGGAAGCCCGGATTATGTATGCCACTTGGACACTGGGGGTCAGGAGAATTGTACAGGCGACTGGGGGCAGAAAAAAAGGTGAGTATGCAGGTAACCTTGCTGGAAGACCCCCTGAGAAGTAGAAGTCATGTTAGCATCAGGGGCTGTAGGAGGTTTTAAAGCGCAAGACCATATCCGCAGCACCTCAAGGCAGGGGGATCCAGTTTTTTAGGGGGGAGTCTGAGTGATGTTCTGTTTCTTACCCCCCATAACTGCGCCGGGTTTATTCGCTGTTAGTCACTAGGTCTTCCATTACGGTCATGTCTCTCCAACCAGGAGATGGCATCTTCAGGAGATTCGAAGAATACAGCCCGGTCCCCATCCTCGACATGAAGACGTGCAGGGAACAGCATAGAATATTTATAGTTTGCGATTCTCAGGCATCTCTCCGCCTCAGCAAAGTTCTGTGTGCGTTTTTGCACCTCCATAGAAAAATCCGGAAATATGGCTAGCTTGACATTGCCCAGTGGAATATTGCCTTTTATTTGTGCCAGATGAAGGGCCGCATCCCGTTCCTTGATATTTAGCAATTTGGCAATAAAAGTGCGTGGGGGGGCTCCCTGAGGAGGGGGTCTTGCAGGCATGCGGTGAGCCCTCTCCACTGCAAAGGTGGCGGAAAAGGCCTCCCTGCCATACGTGTTAATCAGCAGTTGCTCCAGAAACGCTGTGGTGTCTTTGCCTTCTGACCCCTCTGGTAGGCCAATAAAGCGTAAATTGCACCTGCGGAGCCTGTTTTCTATGTCATCTTGTTTGGCTAGGATCTGATTGATTTGGTGCTGCATGTGCTCTGAAGAGGTCTGTAATGGCGGAATCGCGCCCTCTACCTCCATCAGCCTAACTTCTGCGGTGGCGACTTTTTCCCTTAATTGTTGCATATCCTGCCGGATCAGGGAGATATCTACTCTCATCTCCTCGATCAAGATGGTTAGTGTTGTTTGAAGTGAGGATATGGCCTCTAGCACCTTAACTGTGTCTGCCCCTCTCTCTCACCTCCTGTGGTGCGTCGCCATCTTCCTCTGGGCCTTCCCGCTCCTGACGGCAGTATTTGTCCAGCTTTGTGGCGGAATCTGGCTTAGTTTTTGGTGGCGCCATGGTCAGCTGTGTGCCGGGCTTCCTAAGCGAGTCCTCAGTAAGATGCGGAACGTTCTCGGGTCACAGGATCAGCGTGTTTCAGGAGTAATGGATGGAGCGAAAGGGACATGCGTCCTACTCCATGCGCTGTCATCCCCCTCCAGGAATTTACTTTTGACCACGGGGACTAGCACCAGCACTCTGTCCCCAGGGTTGAAAGTTTGGGTTTTGGCACCCCGATTGTAAACTCTTCTCTGGGCCTCCTGGGCTTGCTCCATATGCTCTCTTACAAGGGTCAGGACAGCTGCAATTCGATCCTGCATCAAGGAGACTATGACGCTTCTATATTGGGTGGCCTCTCCCTCCCGCATCTCCTTTGTGACATCTAGCAGCCCCCGGGGATGTCTACCATACAAGGGTTCAGAGGGTAGATACCCCATAGAGGCCTGCGGAACCTCTCGTATGGAAAACATGAGGTACGACAGCAAAAAATCCCAATTTCGACCATCTTTATCCACCACCTTTTTTAGCATACTCTTGAGGGTCTTGTTATACCTTTCCATCAGACTGTCAGTTTAGCGGTGATAAAGAGAGGTATGGAGATGGCAAATTTTGTACAATTTACACAATTCTCTGGTCACTCTGGACATGAACGGGGTACCCTGATCTGTCAGGATTTCTTTAGGGATCCCCACCCGACTAAACACCTGGACCAGTTCCTTGGCCATTGTCTTAGTGGAGGAATTCAACAAGGGTATAGCCTCAGGATAGCGGGTCGCATAGTCCAGTATCAACAGGATGTGCTGGTGTTCCCGAGCAGATTTTACTACTGGTCCCATGAGATCCATGCCAATTCACTCAAATGGCACTTCAATTATGGAAAGTGGGACAAGGGGACTACGAAAATGAGGTATCGGGGCTGTCATTTGACACTCAGGGCATGACTCACAGTATTCATTGATGTCTGCATATAACCCCGGCCAGAGGAATCTCTGGGTTATCCTCTCCCTGGTTTTCTCCATACACAGATGTCCCCCCATTACATGACCATGGGCCAGATCTAGCACTATCTGGCGGAAAGTTTTGGGAAACACTAGCTGTTCCAGTTCGTCCTCTCTGTATTTCACCACCTGATACAACAAAGCAATTGTAGGCACCATGTAGGGAAAATACACCCCCCAATTAGGGTTCACCGGTTCCCCATCCATCACCTTCATGTTTTCTCTAGCTCTGAGGAGAGTGACATCCCGTAGTTGTTCTGTACAGAAGTCCTCTCTCTGGACAGGTTTCTGCTGTTGCTGTAAGGGACAGATTATTGTTCTATACTCATCTCCTAGTTCTATAGGGAGAGGTTCCTGCTGCTCCTGTGAGGGACAGATTATTGTTCTAAAATCATCTCCTAGTTCTATAGGGAGAGGTTCCTGCTGCTCCTGTAAGGGACAGATTATTGTTCTAAAATCATTGACTACTGCTATAGGGTCAGGTTCCTGATGTTGCTGTAAGGGACAGATTATTGTTCTAAAATCGTCTCCTAGTGCTATAGGGAGAGGTTCCTGCTGCTCCTGTAAGGGACAGATTATTGTTCTATAATCATCTCCTAGTTCTATAGGGAGAGGTTCCTGCTGGTGCTGTAAGGGACAGATTGTTGTTCTAAAATCATCTCCTAGTTCTATATTGAGAGCCATTGGTATACTTGTTTTTTTTAATACGCCTCAATATTTTGGGGGCTACCCCAATTAGAAAAAAAAAACAAACTAACAAAAAACAGTGTTGGCTACCTCCTCCTCCCCCTCCTCCTCCACCACCGCCACTCCCACCTACACTGCCATGGTCACGGCCTAGTCAACCTCTAGGCTCCTACTCCACATCCACCTCCTCCTCCCATTTTTATTTTTTTATTTGATTTTAAGTTATTTCCCTATCCCCATTTTTTTGTAGGGCACTTGTCCTATTCTTACCCCCATTTTACTTCCTTTTGCAGCCCTTTCCAGGACTTTTTTACAGCCATGTTTGTGCCAAAAAGTTCGGGTCCCCATTGACTTCAATGGGGTTCAGGGTCAAGTTTGGGTCAAGTTCGGTACCAAACCCGAACTTTTTCGCGAAGTTCGGCCGAACCCACCGAACCCAAACATCCAGGTGTCCGCTCAACTATAGACATATGCACTAAAGCAACTGCCATCCAGTTATCTTCTATTTCTTAACCTAGTATGAGTCCGCTATAGGAGGGCAACCAAAAAAGGTGGCTTCTACCTACCCAATCTTCTGACACCACTGAAAGGTTCTCCAACCTGACTTTACAACAAGTTAATAATATCTTTCTATCATTAATAATTATTCCCTATATATTACTCCTATACTAACCTGTGCCAGCATTCTCTGTTCCTCACTCCCAGACACACACACACAGAATTCTTTGGGAAGCAATGGACAGGAACACAGAATAATACAGCCCTCATTCTTTATTTCCTGGTTCAGTATCTTAAATACAATATATTATCAAGATATGACCAAGCAATATTTACAACATTACACCAATAGAAACCAATAAAGGAAATGTCCACCGATTGCTTATCAACATTAAAGTCAAACCCACTTTCATAGAATTGTCTACACGCATATGTTGGTCACTCTTAATAAAACCTGTTAATAATTACTACAGATCTTTATAATTATATATGTGTGTATTATTGTACAATCTTAGTAGTTCCAATTATATCCTAGATATATTTCTCAGTATTTACGATTATATTCTGGTAAACATTTTCTAGGCTTTTCCCCAAACCATCTAAAGCTATCTTTCTCATGTTCAGTATCACCTTTTCTATAATAATAATAATAATAATAACAACAATGTTGCCACATATTAAAACTTGTCAGCTAAAAAGCCAATGTTTAAGAAGCACTCTAAATTAAGTTATAGCACAGGACAAAGAAAGTACATAATTAAGGGGGGGGGGGGGGGTATTTA
>BLSH010111119.1:383882-404113 GCA_018402905.1 Glandirana rugosa | reverse complement strand
TTTCATTTAAAGTGACACAGACTTTAAAAAGAAGTGTGAATAACAGATGTGCAATGATTGACGGTTTGATTTAAAGTGACACACGGACTTGAAATAATTGTGCAGAAGAGATGTGCAATGATTGACGGTTTCATTTAAAGTGACACAGACTTTAAAAAGAAGTGTGAATAAAAGATGTGCAATGATTGACGGTTTGATTTAAAGTGACACACACACTTGAAATAATTGTGCAGAAGAGATGTGCACTGATTCCCGGTTTCATTTAAAGTGACACACACATTTTGCAGAACAGTGATATGGGTACTCCGGGCTTATTTATACTTTTTTGACACAGTTTGAAGATGATTTTAGAACAGTTCTATGGCCTCTAATGTTAATTAATACTTTTCAGACCCATTTTGAAGATGATCTCCATTTTTGCATTTTTTATGTTTTTATTTTTTTTTTAATATTTAAAGTTATTTCCCTGTCCCCATTTCTTTGTAGGGCACTTGTCCCACCCTTACCCACATTTCCCTTCATTTTGCAGACCTCTAGGACCTTCCTGGGCTTTTTTACAGCATTTTTAAGATTTTTCATTAAAATTACCAGAACCCCGGACCCGAACCCAGACTTTTTTTGAAAAGTCCGGGTCCGGGTCCGGGTCCCGGACACCCCGAAGTTCGGTACGGACCCGAACTTTACAGTCCGGGTTCGCTCAACTCTAGTCTTTAACATTCAGCTTTCATTGACTTTAACGGAGCACGGCATCAGTATGAACTTTATTCACGTTCTCTGCACCTGCATGAACAGAACCCAGGTATTTTTGGCTATTAAATCAAAGAAATATAATGGAATACTCTTACTTTGCCCCATTTCCACTGGATTTTTACAGAACTGTGTTTTTCTTCGAAATGATTATTCAATGGAAAAAAATTTGCGCTGACTTTAAACTCTCCGGGAGTGAGATCATAATAGACAAGATTTGCAGAGTCAACCATAGAGGGCAATTCTCCTCTCTCATTAAAGAAGACCTGCTCTCCGGTGGAGCTGATATATTGAACTGTCCGGATGTATTGTTGCAGCTTTCAAAAGAAAAAACATGCATTATTCCCATTTAATTTTCCCAAATTTACCAACTCAAAGCACTGATAGGCACTATAGTAGAGGCTCATTGTAGTGGTTCTAAAGGTCAAATAGCATACTCCCCAGGCCTGAAACCAGACTGGCTCCAAATGGAGAGACAAGCTACTCCACGTCACACAATAAACGTTCTACTCTGGACTTCCTCAAAACTCAGACCCCCGATTTTTGCCCCCACAGTATCCCATTTGCTCGACCTCTGTGACAGCTTACACAAACACCCTTCACTAATCTCAAAGATATGCCCTCTTACTCACTTATTTCATAACCCGGACTTCCCCCCGGGCCTGAAAATTTTGGCATTCGAATGGTGGCTTAACAAAGGCATGTTTAGAATAGGACATTTTTTCTCCTCTCTAGGACCCCCGAATTGGAGTTTAATTTGTTGAAGGGCTTTGTAGGGAATAGAGGAAGTACCTGTGGAAGTATGCTCTATGGGGTTGAGTGCCACATTGAAGTCTCCTCCAAGGAGGAGGATCCCAGTTTGAAAGGCTGTGAGTAAATCTGTTATATTGTGGAAGAAGGTAATCTCTACCTAGTTATTAGATCTGCAATCTGTCCCTCACAATCTGTCCCTCACAGCGCCGGCAGCATCCTCTCTCTACGTTAACCTGAGAGCATGTGACATGCAGCACTGTGACTCCAGCCTCATATAGAGGATGGGTCATATAGAAGGTGAAGTTCCTTCCCTTCTAGCTAAGATTTACCCAGATACCTCCCCGTTATGTTTCCGGGGATGCAACCACTTGGGCTCAATGCTACATATATAGTGGACCTGCCCACGTATCCGGAGTTCCTGGAAAAGTTACTGAAGCCCCAATCCCTCAATCTCCTGAAATAGTGCTCCTCAATCATAAGGTTGAAAAACTGCCTAAAATAACACAATCTTTGATATTCTTTATGCTCTTAAGAGCTAAGATCACCATAGCAAAGTTTTGGAAAAAGCACCATAGCAAAGTTTTGGAAGAAGTTTTGGAAAAAGTCTTCAGTTTTACTCTCTGCTGTGAAACGTAAGATCTCCTGGATAATGGCCCAGGAGAAAATAGTAAGCATACTTCAGGACAGAGTCCACACTTTTGAACTAATTTGTGAACCCTGGGCAAAATACTCCCATTTACCCCTATACCCCGAAGTCATGCTATCCCAAGTGACACCTCACTGAGTGGATCTCTTTTCAATCCCTCTTTTGATTCCTAGTCTGCCCCCTTCTATTTCTCTCTCCTTTTCTCTCTCCCTTCTCCCTTCTTTTCACTCTCTGACCTTATGTATAAATTTATGACTTGACAAGACTTTACTTAAGCTATGGAATCAGAGTGCAGATAGTTCTTCCCTTGGGCACCCAGCATTTTCAGCGAGTTAGTCGGCTCTCCTAAATATCCCTTTCTTCAATTTTATTTTCTGAAAATGCTCCTTGACTTCTTGAGTATGCCCATTTATTATGGTTATTTGTGTTTTCATGTTGCGTATGGATTGAGACCTCTCCCCAACATATTATATGGGTGGGAGTGCTTGGCAGGGTCATTCACATATGGTTGTTGATCTCGCCATGTCCACAGTATGATCCCAGTGGGGTGGCTGGCAGGATTTTCGATATCCTTTCTGTGACTGGCCTCTGTTTAAGTATTCTTTCACTTATCCAATCAAAACACAGTTTGATGGTATTGAGGGGCATCAATCCTCTTAGGATATGTCTTATAATCGAATAGCTCCTATAGTAATTTTGGTGAAGACTGATTTTACTAATTAATACCTTGTATTTATTATTTGCATTTGTTTAAAATCTCATTTTAATAAACCCAAACAATTGAACTAACTTGTGATTACAAACTATTAGTCTTATTTCTCTCAGGCCATGTGGGCCAAAGATTGACTTATGTGTATTTCAATTTTTCTGAAAACAATACAAATTATTGAAAGATAGTGATTCTTAAGGCTCCAGGTTTTTTAACTTCATGCTTTCTATGCATTAACCACTTCCCGCTTAAGGTACATCATATGATGTCCTGGACTTTGAGTGGGGATATCTGAATGATGCCTGCAACTACAGGCATCATTCAGATATCTTCTTTTTTTGGCCGGCTATTCTCTGCACCATAAGAACAATCATAGCAGAAGTTCAGCCGCATGATCGTTATTACAGGTGGTGGGATGGGAGTCCCCCCCACCTCCCGCAGCTCTCTGGTGCTTCTCCGGGCTCGCCCATACGATTGGCGAGCCGCAGAATGAATCGGTTGCCACCGGAAGTTGATCAGAGAGATTTCTGGTGACCAGATGGTCTCCAGTTATCTCTATTATCCTCTGAGGCCCGGGCATGACATTATGAATGCCGGGCCGGCAAAAGTAAACAATGCCTGGGAGGTGGCCTGAAAAGCAGAGAGAGTTTTCTTTTTTTTTATCTCAGTCTTTCCAGCCTGAAGGAGAGATATGGGGTCTTATAGACCCCACATTTCTCCATAAAGAGAACCTGTCATGCACTATTCCTATTACTTGAGATGTTTACATTCCTTGTAATAGGAATAAAAGTGATAAAAAAATATAAAAAAATGTGTCAAAATTAAAAGTAAAATAAAGAATAAAAAAGAAATAACAATAAAGTGCCCCTGTCCGCACATGCTGGAGCACAGAAGCGAACGCTTACCTAAGTAGCGCCCACATATGTAAACGGCGTTCAAATCACACATGTGAGGTATCGCCGCATGCATGAAAGCGAGAGCATTAATTCTATCCAAAGACTTCCTCTGTAACTCCAAACATGTAACCTGTAAAAATGTTTAAAGCGTTGCATAAGGAGATTTTTAAGTACCAAAGTTTGGCGCTATTCCATGAGTGTGTGCAATTTTTTTTATTGAGATTTTCAGTATACGTAACAAGATTATGCGGAACACAGTTAGACATAGATAAGCTAATACATGTCAACATACATTTTAATAGCCGTTTGGCAATGACCTGTTAATAAGTAGTTTTACCCAGACTCGTTGATGGTCATGAATCAACGGGATATAGATACTCATCGCAGCATATAAAAGGTAGAAAAGGGTAAGAGGCGTGGGGGAGCCACCCCCCAAGGGGGATGGCTCTCCCACATCCCACAAGACAGCAGGTGCCTAGGACAGATAGTCAATACTCAGCACAATTAGCTAAGTAGCAGCAGTTGGGGGTAACATGCACTGGTAGATCCATGGAAATAGCTAATCACTTGGGGTCTTCTAACCAGAGGGTCCACCTCTTTCGAAACTGAGAGATTTGCAAGTGAGCCTTTGCAAACATGAATTCCATGAGCACCTTTATATGGGTTTTCCCCTGTCCAAGCTTATTCCTCATGCATTTTTGTTGTTATGAACAACGCCACGCACCTCATCCCAAACAAATGGTATTAGGTAGATTGGCTAAAGAGGAAGTTCCCCTATGGGATTATCCAGTGCAGAGAGACAAAGGTACAAAACAATTTCTATTATAATAAAATCAGAATATTTTATTTTATACAATGGATAAAAAACACACAGAAAAAAGCACACAGAAAAAGGATTCAATGCTTAAAACCTATACCATAGGGCATCATTACAATGGTTGTAGGTACTCCAAGCAATCATATAGAGATTGGGTCAAAATCCCTACATGTTTCGCCTATCTCAGGCTTCTTCAGGGGACATTGATTAACCGGTACACAACAATTTTTCTTTACACTCAAAGTATACAAAAATTAATGCATAAATATAACAACATCCAGAAGTACAGAAAGTGTCATTGCATTACATTGGTGCTGTATAGGCATGTGTCCAAAGCATAGCCCCAAACAAATCCCCCCAGGGGCAACCAGCCCCCCTCTCCGCCCATGCCCCCACAATGGCACACTCACCAAGAGGGCATCCACCCGCAGACCGGACACCAAAGAACGCCTCACAACAGTGCGGAATCTGGCAGTAAGGGGTTGCAGAGGATGCACATAGTCCTGGCTACAATATAACAAAAGACTGATAATAATGTTCCGAGCTAGCAAAGCAAGAAGTCCAATTTGGCCATATTATAGTTCAGATCCAATACCGAGCTAATCATGCCTGACCAAACAGTCTACTTAGCATGAAATGGACTCATAGTCTCAGTAATTTTACACATATCTAACAAATAATTTGAGAAGAAAAGAAACCCTCTATACAAGTATATGTAAATATAAGTATTAGGAACTTACATTCGCCTGGAATCAAAAAAGAGAAAAGCTGGGGGTGTCGTATTACAGATTTTATGGAAATAATCCAAACAGGAATGCAAGGGAGGAATAGTTGTTTTGACAAAGGAAGGCTGAGAGTGAAAATGAAAATAAATCTATAAAAAATTCCGTTTGAAAGAAACCAGATATTTCAAATGAAACAGGCTATAGGTTAAACAGATCTAAATAATCAAAATTTCTTAGTCTACTAGTAGTTTTTTCTGAACCAAAGATGCCCAGGAATTAGCTATGTTTAATAGTCATATATTTAAAAGCAAGTAAGACTATCCAAATGGATTATCCAGAGCAAACCAAATACTATGGAACTATATATAGCACAAATCCTCAGGTCGGACCTGATGTTCAAAAAAGCTCAAACAAAAATCCCTCCTTCATACACCAAATCAAGTTGATATAGCAGACTAATATGTGCTTTACCTCCAGAGCGTGATAGATAAGCGTGCACCCCCAGTATCCAGCAGGTGTATATGCTGGAATGCCGGCTTTTATGCACCCTCCACTCGGCCGGCGTCTGACGTCACCGGCCCAGTGCGGACGTGACTCCCGGTGAGAGCATGCACCAATCCATTGGGAGTCTCGTCCAGACCACAACTCCCAAACTGCCCCTGTCCTGCAACGAGGGGAAGGAGGAGTGGGGGCGGATCCGACCACCCATCTAGATGACCATGTACCTACCCACCCCACGATGCAAAGACCAAAGGAGGAGACAGAGAGTCGGCCAAGTGGATCCATGTGACAAAGTCACTAGGTCCAACCACCATGGAGCGCAGCACTGCCGGGGAAAAGGGGTGCCTGGATAACACCCCTTTGCGTCCGTACAATCCACAAGTGCGCCTTGATCCCCATCGGTGATCACGCCCTTGGGCCCGATCCCCGATGGAGACCCAACCCTGGGAGAGACAATGCCACAACAGGAGCCAGACAAGGAGGGAGGCAAGCCCCCAAACGGGGGCAGGGGATCCAAACCAGACACAGGTGCAGTGCCATGTAGCACCAATAAAAAATTCTGGAACAAGCAGAACAAAACAAAAACACAAAACACACCAAAATAGCGGGCATAATCCAATACAATCATTCTAAATAAAGGATACCAAAGCACAATATCCATACATGGAACAATTATAATTGTATAAAACATGATCTCAAACAACAAGAAAACCCACAAATACTTAATCAAAAAAATGGGCTAATGATAGTCACCTGTTCATTCAGGGAGGAGAGTACATCAACTATAGATGGAGGTGCTTGGGCCTTCCAATTTTTGGCTATGGAGAGTCTAATAGCAATTAGTATGTGGGTCAGTAGAGCGTGAAAAGATTAAGGCCAAGAATCAAAGTCCAACCCAAATAGGATCAGTTGCAGGGAGAGAGTTAGTGGCCTGTGAATCAAATCTGTCAGTAGTTTGGTGATATCCTGCTATAAGGGGAACAGTTTAGGGCACGACCACCAAATATGCATACTTGTACCCTTTTGTCCGCAAGACCTCCAGCATTTGTCTGTAGCAGAAGAGTAGATTTTAGCCAGTTTAGTAGGGATGAGATACCAATTGTGGTATATTTTGTGTATGCCTTTCCAATGGGTGAGACATTTGGAGAACTTCAGAGGGCATTGTAAGGCCAGGAGCCAATGCTGCTGCATGTATGTGTGGTGGAGTTGGTGTTCCCACTTCAGCATGGCTTGGGTTTTATTGGTGGCTGGGATGCTGGTTAGTAATTTATAATAGTAAGATATGCCACTGATTGTAGGGTTGGTATTGCATTTGAAGCATAGTGCAAGCCACAGCAGGTGGTTCTTTGACCAGGTAATTTTAGAAAGAACAGAGCGGACTCTGAGGTATTTGAATAGGTCTTTGGATGGAATTTGAAATTTGTCTCTCAGTTGTTGGAAGGAAAGCAATGTGGCGTTTTCATATAAGTGATCCAGTGAGGTGATACCGAGTTGAGACCAGTTGGTTAGGACAATGTCAGGCAATATAGATTGCAGCGACAACAGCGGCAGAGCTTTCAGTACCATAGGTGAAATTCCTCCTGATGCTTGTAGGACCGAATGCAACGTCCTGATTGTAGCGTTGATAGTGTGCAGAAAAGTGTGTTGCTTATAATTCTGTACCAGTAGTGCTGAGAGCGTTAGCTTAGGAGTGGTTGCAAGGACTGCTTTTTCGATTTGTAGCCATGGAAATTGGGTCACTGGAGCCCACCAACCTTTAGCTTGTTCCAGGATGGTTATTTTATAATAGGCTGTGATATTGGGTGCCCCCATGCCTCCAGAGGCAATGGAAGAGCAGAGAGTCGCTCTCTTGAGCCTAGGGTGCTTACCATTCCATATGAAGGATGATACTATTGCTTGTAGTTTATCTAGCTGTGAACGGAGGAAAGGTATAGGTTGTGTCCGAAAGCAATACAGGATGTGAGGGAACAGGTACATTTTGGAAAGTGCAATGCGTACTGCCCACGAGGCCTGGACATGTTTAAGGTCATGTAACGCCTTTTGAAGATTGCTCAGCAGCTGAGTCTAATTTAGTGGTAGCAAATGCGAGGAAGGCGTGGTCAGAGAAATGCCCGGGTAGGGGAGTGTGGAGTCTAGAGCCCAGGAAAAGGTTGTCAATCTAGTGAGGTTTTGTTTGGTTTTAGTGTCTAAATTAACGCCTATCATGGCAGACTTAGTGTAGTTAATTTTGTAGAGGGCAGCCCTGCTAAAGAGGTCTAGCGTTTGGTGAAGATGAAGGAGCGACCGCTAAGGTTCGGTGATTAATATGATCACATCATCCGTGTACAGACCGACTTTGTGATCATAGGTGTCAATAGAGATGCCTTTAATTAGGTTATTGGAGCGTATGGAGTGAGCCAAAGGCTCCATGATAAGTGAAAAAAATTAATGGGGAGAGGGGGCAACCCTGCCTTGTGCCGTTTGAAATTTTGAAGGGTTCTGAGAAGATGCCCGAATTGATCACCCTGGCGGATGGCGCAGAGTAGAGGGCCCTTACGGCCTTAAGCAGAGAACTAGAGAAGCCAAATTTTACTAGAACTGCCTGTAGGAAGTTCCAATCGACTCTGTCAAACGCCTTCTCTGCATCCAAGGAGATGAACAGAGAAGGCGTTCGACTGTGCTCCACCCATTGGAGTAAACTAATATACCTCCTAGTACCATCGGATACCTGCCTCCTGTTCATAAATCCCACTTGATCCAGATGTACTAGGTGAGGGATTACTGTGGCTATGCTGGTTGCAAGGAGTTTGGCAAACAGCTTTATGTCTGTATTAAGCAGTGATATTGGCCTATAACTGGCTGGATCTTCTGAAGGTTTGCCCGGTTTAGGGATGGTGGTTATAGTAGCTTACAGAGCTTCCTCCAGAATGGAACCTGTCAGCAAAGTGTGATTAAATGAATGGCAGAGGAATGGGTTCAATCTGTGTCTAAATTGTTTATAGTATTCGTTACAGAGGCCATCCGGACCAGGAGCCCTGTGAAGTGGTAAGGAGCCTATGGCGCTATTGATCTCTATTTTGGTAAAGGGTTCCGAGATGCTTACCAGTTGCTCATGGGTGAGGGAAGGTAATTTCAGATGGTCTAGGAAATGTGCTATGTCACGTGGGGTGGACGCCTCAGCTGCACCTGAGGAGGCTAAGTTATACAGTTTTGCATAGAATTGACTGCACCGATCAGCTATGTCTTTAGGGTTAGAAAAGCGCTTCTGATCCGTAGAGAACAGGTATGGGATCTTTGCATGGACTAAGTGCCTTTTGAGTTGCTTTGCGAGGAGGGCCCCTGGTTTGTTATGGTGGGCATAGAAATTGAGTCTTAGCCTTTTCAGGGCCAGGTCGAAATTTGAGTGTAGGTGGTCACTCAGGGATTTCCTAGCAAAAGTTAAGTCCTGTTCCAAGGAGGGAGATGGTGTCACCTTATGTGCTTTTTCAAGGGTGCTAATTTGTTGTAGGAGTATAACTGTGGTGGCAGTACGTTTCCGTTTGTCCTGGGCTCCAAACTTTATGAGCAGACCTCTTATCACCGCCTTGTGGGCATTCCAACATGTAAATGGGTTGCTAACAGAATTGGCATTATGCTGGAAGTACTCTTTTATCGCAGATTCAACATGTCTCTGGTAGATCGGATTATACAATAGGGAGGTGTTAAGTCTCCATCTTTTGCCCATGGGCACGTGATCTGGGGGGAACACTTTGAACGAGATAGGGGCATGGTCGGACCAAGTAATATTGCCAATCGTGGTCTCTTGTACTACCTGAAGCGTGAGTTTATCCACCAGAAACATGTCTATCCTGGAATAAGCTTTGTGTGTATGTGAATAGAAGGTGAAGTCCTTTTCAGTGCCATGAAGACATCGCCACGGGTCATACAGGTCCTCAGAGGAGAGGAGATTGTAGAGGACAGCGGATTTTTTCCGTAAGGGATTAGAGGAGTCTAAGGTTGAGTCCACTACCTGATTAAAGTCCCCGCATATAATGAGGGGGTGCGTCTAAAGGGTGCCAATTTTCCTATAACAGATTGGTAGAATGAACCTTGCTGGGCTTTAGGGGTATAGATATTGACCAGAGTCAGCGTTTGGTCCTTAAAGGTGGCATGGAGTATAATGAACCTTCCCAAAGGGTCAATTTCGGAATGTAATAATCTAAATGCCACTGAGGAGCGGATAGCTATTAAGACCCCTGCTTTTTTCTTGGGTGCATGTGCCATAAAGCAGAGGGGGAATATTTTGTGGCTACAGTTGGGCGGCTTAGATGCAGCAAAATGTATCTCTTGGGCACAGATGATGTCTGCCTTGCTGATGGACTCATGGACCGTGGTGTTGAACCCGATCTTGGGTGCGATATGAGGAAGGGCAACCTCTGGTGGGTGGTTGAGATCTCAGTCATGCCTGTTGCGGAGGCGGAGGGGATATGATTCCCCAGTTCAGCCGGCATTTCATACCCTCTTTAGGTGAGATGATGATCGTGGGTTGATTGTGGTAGGTGACGATCAGTTTAGCTGGGAAGCCCCACTTGTAAGGTATGTTGCGTCTCGAAGGATTGAGGTGACCTGAGTAAATTCCCTTCTATTCCTGGCCGTTGCTGCGGATATGTCCGTGTAGAGTGAGATGTTGGCGTAAGGATCTGATAGGGGCTTACTCGTACGCGCTGCCGACATAAGCTTTTCCTTGACTTGATAGAAATGTATGCGCGCCAAAACATCTCGCAGGACTGTCTCTGGTAGGTAGTTAGGTTTTGCTATTCTATGTGCCCTGTTGATCATCATTTCCGATTGAGTCGGTTGCGGGATGAGCTTGAGGAACAGCTGATGAAGGAACAATGTGATTTCTGAAGGCTTGACTGATTCAGGGATTCCCCTGAACTTGATGTTGTTCCTCCTGGAACGATCTTCAAGGTCAGCCACTTTAGCCTGCAGGTAGTGTATATCTTCCATGTGATGGAGGATTTCTTCTGAGCATTCCCGCTAATTTGAGGCCTGCTCCGCCACTTGCCCCTCCAAGGTGTCAATGCGGTTCTCCACCTGCTCCACTCTGGTCTAGAGCACAGTCAGGGATGATCGAAGCTAATTTCTGAGGTCCTTTTGCAGTGAAAGAAGCATCAATTTTAATGTGTGCTCTGAGGCTGGTTGATCAGTGGTGGGAAGATCCGCCAAGGAATCATGAGGACTGGGACCACCTTGCTCGCCGCTCCAGTGTTTTCATTTTTAATAAAGAGGCATCTTAGAAGGTGCGGGTGCTGGTGATTGAGCTGCCCTTTTGCCCCTGTCAGGTGTAGCTGCTTGGGGTAGATGAGAGCTTTGCTCTGAACTGTCCATCTCGCCAGGAGAGGCGGCAGTTATCTGCGGCTCTGCTGACGCTGGGGAGGACATAGGAGGCAAAGATGTGATAGATCCGGTTTGGAATTGCTGCAAGTTGTCTTTAGTGAAAAAAATCTGATATACGGCGATGAGAACACTGTTGGGAAGTTTTTGTGTTGGGCATACCACTTTTCCCCTGATTCAGCTGGTAGTGTTTCGTAGTAGGTGACCATGGAGGCTGAGTGACAGTCGCGTGCACAAGACTGCTTTCTGTCCCCGGCAGTGCGCAGCTGTCTGAGCAGGGCGCTTGAGCAGGGTACAGGCCTGGTTAGAAGAGCTTGGGCAGTAGACTGTGGCTGGGCTACCTTCAAGGCGGCATGTTGAGTGATAAGGCCCAAGATGGCGGCTTCCTGTACCTAAAATGGCGCTTGAAGAGATGCTGTCTTGGGGTGAATGTTGCATTTTTCAAGGAGGATTGCAGCTCACAGAGTAGGGTTGCTCATCAGGCGAACAGGGGGAGCAGCCATGGAGTAGTTTGCCCTCTGTGGCAGGTATGATGACCTTTGGAGGCTGAGGTGGCCGAGAGCCGCAGGATGACGGCCTGTCACACAGGGGCAGCGGAGATACTTGGGTGGACTGAGAGAGGAGGCTGTGGGAGTGTGGATGAGGGTGTTCTCTCGATGTAGCAGGTTGCTCTCAACCTTGATGATGGTAGATTCGGCCGCTGGAGAGTCACGGGCCTTAAGATGGCAGCCTTCCTGCCTGCTGTTTTATAATCTGTTGCCCTCCTGGGTCTCAGCCACGCACCGAAAGTATGGATCGCGGCTGGACGGAGGAGAAAGGATGCTGGGGTACTTGCAGTGTCCCTATGCTTGTAGTTGCCCAGAACGTGAGTGGATGGCAGCGGGAGAGTCTGCAGGAGTTGTGTAGGCCACAAGATGGCAGCCACTCTCTTGAATGGAGGCTGTGCTGCGGCCTACTGTGGGGATTGTTCCACCATCCATTCCACTATCCATCCGGACAGGGAGAAGAGGCTGTAAGGAGCCTGATGGTGGTAGTACGGCCGAGTGTCTGTGCGGCTAGGGCCCAGATGGTGAGGCATGCAGCAGGGCTTGTTGGGCGGCTGAGCGGGGAGCTGCTCTGTGTCCGAATTGTATGGTCTGTGCCTTTACACTCCGCTGTGTGGAGTTGAGAAGAGGGAGCGGGCTAGGTGCTGGTGAGGGGGGGAGTGCTCACCTGTCCACCCAACACCTCCGCGACCACGGGTTGCATGTAGTGCCAGGCTTGGGAGAGATGGCGCTGGCTCTGCCTCTGGCGCTCTGTGGCTGATTCTGTCCCTCCGCTTCTCTCTATATCACAGTGAGGGGTGGGTGAGAGCTTTGGGGCCCCTCGGTGGTGAGATCGAAGGGGGCTACTGTGCTGGTATGGTGCTTGTCAGTGGCTGGAAGTTCCAGGCTGAGAGGAGAAGAGCAGTCAGGCGTCCATTACTGACTGCAGCCAGCCACGCCCCCCTGAGTCATGTGTGCAATTTTAAAGCATGACATGTTAGGTATCTATTTACTCGGCGTAACATCATCTTTCACTTTAAACAAAAAAATGTTTTTTTTAATTCATGAAACAGGTTTTTTCCCAAAAAAGCGTTTGAAAAATTGCTGCGCAAATACCGTGTGACATTAAAAAGTTGCAATGACCGCCCTTTTATTCTCTAAGGTCTCTGCTAAAAAAAACTTACATAATGTTTGGGGGTTCTGGGTAATTTTCTAGAAAAAAATGATGATTTTTACATGTAGGAGAGAAGAGCCAGAATTGGCCCGGATGGGAAGTGGTTAAAGTAAAAAAACTTCTGGTTGCAGCTCCCTCCTCAGCCCCTCCTTATACTTCCCTGAGCCCCATCTTGATCCAGTGAGATCAGAGGCTCTCCTGGTTTTCTTTGTCCTCATTGGCTCACAGAGCAGTGGGACCCATTAGCTCCAGCTGCTGTCAATCACATGTGTCACCCTTCCATGTAATCCTTGCTGCGAAAGCCAGTTAAAGGTGAGGGCAGTGAGGGGGTTAGGACTGAAGATAATACTAGGGTGTATAGAAGTGGCTCTGCAGCTTATGCATGTATTTGCAAATATGTGAAAACTAAACCCCTGTTTGTAGTGCATACTGTTATACAGGGTAATTCGGCTGGTTTCAGGCTGGTTGGTAAACTGAACTGGGAATTTTCTTTGGTTTTGTTTCGCATGCGTCACACTTCCGTGTGCTCCTTGCTGAAAATGCCAGTTATAGGTGGGGGCAGGGGACATTTGTTTATACTGTTGGAATACTGGTGAGGGGATGCACTGGACTCCTTTACTGCCATCGTGCTATGTGCTGGTTGCCCAGTGTGCCCCTGTTCCTTGAAAGGGGGGGCTCTCCAGGCTCACCTGCCCTCTATCTATCCATTATAATGCATGTGCTTCCACTCTGGGAGCTCTCAAACATTTATAGAGTTAGGACTGTAGATAATACTAGGGTGCCTAGAAGTGGCTCTGCATGTATTTGCCAATGTGTGCAAACTAAACCCCTATTTTTAGTGCATATTGTTAGACAGGATGATTCGGTTGGTTGCAGGCAGGTTGGTAAGTTGAGCTGGGATTTTTCTTTGTTTTTTTTTTACATGCATTGCCCTTCCATTTGCTCCTTGCTGCAAAGGCCAGTTATAGGTGGGGGCAGTGGCCATTTGTTTGTATTGCTGTCAATCACAGCCAGTGAGCCAATGAGGAGAAAGCAGGGGTGAGGCCGAGTCATGCTGTGTGTGTGAATGGACACACCTAGAGCGGCTCAGGAGCGAACCTGCTGCTGTGCATTAATAGCAAAGGGTTTGCTATTAGGGGCACTCGGCAAGGGGGAGAAACCGGGACCATTGGCAGGTGACCCAAAAATAAGATGATCTGGGCTGCTCTGTGACAAACAATTGCACGGAGCAGGTATGTATAAAATAATTCCTTAATCTCCTCCAAGCAAATTTTATAATAATCAGTCTCAAATTATAAAACAAATTGGAAAAAGTTCTTTAAAGTCTAAAATGATAATATATAATAATTTTCCGTGAAAGATGTGCTCCTCCACCAACAGTGCTCTTCTGTAAAATATTTTTTTCTCTAATATTGAGTGCACCACTGACACCAGGTGAAAGACCTGCCTACCTCATACATACAAGAAACCACAGGCTAATCATCACAGCTCCTGCGTATCCCCTGGGATGGTCACCTCTCCTCTCTTGCTTATATGTGTATATATGCTTATACTCCTCAAGCAGACCACATGTAATAAAAAGTCAAGTACATAGTGCTCCCTGTTTACACTTTATTTAAAAGCCTCCTTTAAAATACACTTACAAAAATACAATATAACAAGCATTTAAATCAATCTCATCAGCTGCCTCACCACTCCAAATATTGGTGGCGGTGGCAGTGTGATGTCACAGGCTCGGCTCCTCCCGAGGACAGAACCTTGGGGGACCATTATAGAAAGAGAAAGTGGAGAGGAGGAGACAGAGTTGTAGGTAACACTGAAGGACCGCTGTGATAGGTAGAGAGAGCAGAGTGTTGAAGGCCAATAGAGTAGAGTTATTGGAGAAGGAGTGAATGATCAACAGCATCAAAGGCCGCAGAGAGGTCTAGTAGTAAGAGTATGGAGTAGTGGATATTGGTTTTAGCAGTTAGAAAAATTGTTAGTGGGTTCTAGTAAAGCAATTTCAGAGTAGTTTACGAAAGCCAGACTGTAAGGGGTCAAAAAGGTTGTTGTTAATGAGGTAAGAGCCAAGGCGGATGTAGAGTATTAGAGTAATTGAGTATTCTAAAAGTTTAGAGGTAAATGGGAGCAAGCAGATAGATCTTAAGTTGTCCAGACTGGTGGGGTCCAGTAGTGGCTTTTATAATATGGAGGCAATCAGTGCATGTTTTAGAGGGGAGGGGAAGGTGCCAGTAGAGACGGAGAGCTCAGGGAAGGAGGAATGCCGACACTGACTGGTAACTTTGTGTTCCTCCTGGGCAAGACCTGAGGGGCTGGATGAGTCACTGTCCACACTGGAGTTGTCATGACATGGCAACACTCTTTTAGCTTGACCTTAAGCAAGACTCAGAGAAAGGGACAGCCAGATCATAGACATGTGCCTGAATCACCTACCTTCCCCCTATCATAGACATGTGCCTGAATCACCTCCCTTCCCCCTATCATAGACATGTGCCTGAATCACCTCCCTTCCCCCTATCATAGACATGTGCCTGAATCACCTGCCTTCCCCCTATCATAGACATGTGCCTGAATCACCTCCCTTCCCCCTATCATAGACATATGCCTGAATCACCTGCCTTCCCCCTATCATAGACATGTGCCTGAATCACCTCCCTTCCCCCTATCATAGACATGTGCCTGAATCACCTGCCTTCCCCCTATTCACCTGCAGCATAAGCAAGGGAAACATAAAATGTTTCCAGTACAAACCTACCTTGCATATGCGTGAGACTGGACATGCCAAAACAAAGATGGCTGCCATACAAGGCCCTCTGCATGCATGGATGCCATAGCCGGCCTTGAGACTGGAAACAGACACAAAACCTGGACCAGTTAATGCATGCACGCAGGTCAAAGGAAAAGCCACAAGTGAAAGGAAAAAGCTGCAGACAAAAGAAAAACCCTAATCACTCCAACAAAAGACAAATGAAGGTAGAGGCAAGGGAGGAAAAACAAAAAGGGATAGCACTTACCCGTAGGGGAAAAGAAAAGTCAGCACTAATTCCAGCAACAGGATTCAGCTGAGGTGTGCAGAATAAAACACATGCATCATGGACTACAGCAACCAAACACCAGCTCAGGTGCACCACATGAGGTTCTGACTTTTCTAGTTAGAGAATTCCTCAGCCCCAAAAGACCGCTGCAGGTGCTCGTCCTGGCTTGCCACTGTGGGAATGCTAATAAAGGAGAGAGAATGGCCGCGCGCGACAACAAAGTCAAAATCTTTGAAGCTCTTTATTGTCACCATGCCAGACAATATACCGGGACACTGTTGACACGTTTCACACGGATAATTCATGATTGCTCATAACTCAACAATTTTGACTTTGTTGTGGTGTGTGGCCATTCTCTCTTCTTGAATTAATTTTATAGATTGAAACAGGTCCTGTGGGTGGAGATAGGGGCAGATCTATATCCCATGTCTGCTGCCATGTTGGTGTCAGAAAAGATGAGTAATTCTTTGATCATGAAAGGCAAAAGGACGTGAGAATCAATCACCACAACTAGACATGTTTAAAAGACTATTCGGTTATTTACACGAAGGATTGCAGAATGTCAGTACATAGCATAGTTGCCAACAGTCCATGAAATGCCCGGGACACTCAAAAATGTTTGACAGCTGTCTCAGGCAGACCTTGTCCCTGGCTGAGTCCCAAAAATCACTTATGTATGCGTTATGTTTCTGTGTGTGAGCATACAGGGATGGGGACACTTTACATTTTTTTTTTAATTTAAATGTTTCTATTTTTACACATTTCCTTTAATTTTTTATGTTTTGATCACTTTTATTTCTATTACATGGATTGTAAACATCACTTGTAATAGGAATAGGGCATGACAGGTCCTCTTTATGGAAAGCCAGAGATAAAAAAATAAACCAATCGATCTTAGGCTTTCAAGCCAAATACATGGCAATGTTTACAACTACCTGGGCTGGATGTAACGTAATACCATCGCACCCGGACTCTGAGAGTCGTAGAGATGACTGAGGACCATCTGGTCTTTGGTCAGCTCTATGGTAAACTTCACAAGGTGCTCTGGTAACATGTATTTTGGTGGTTGTAAATGCATCTGCATTTGCTAAACGTGTGGAGGTGCCATTAAGAATTCATGGCACCTGTGTGTTTCCTTGTGGTGTGGGAAAATGCATGTTCTTGTGTGCACTCCCTCACCACAAGTAACTTGAACAAGCCGTAAAGGTTATTATAAGTTATGGAACGTGACTGACTCGGAATTGTGGATGCAATTGGACTAGTGGTGAGATTCAATTAGGAATCTTACAATAATTCTAGATCTGAGCTGTAGGTGATAGGAAATGGAACACATTAACTGCTTAAGGACCAGAGGGATTTCCCCCCTTAATGACCAGGCACTTTTTTGCGATTCGGCACTGCGCCGCTTTAACTGACGATTGTACGGTCGTGTACGCTGTACCCAAAGTTGACATCATTTTTTTTCCTGCAAATAGAGCTTTTTTCACTATAACATTTTTATTTAATATAAATGAAACAAAACAAAAGCATCATGGTTTTCCCCCTAGAGCTAATCAGCAGAGCATACCAGGTATTCAGATGGGTACAGCTGTGCTCATAAGTTTACATACCCTAGCAGAATTTATGATTTCTTGGCCATTTTTCAGAGAATATGAATGAGAATACAAAAACAATTCTTTCACTCATGGTTAGTGTTTGGCTGAAGCCATTTATTATCAATCAACTGTGTTTACTCTTTTTAAATCATAATGACAACAGAAACAACCCAAATGACCCTGATCAAAAGTTTACATACCCTGGTGATTTTGGCCTGATAACATGCACACAAGGTGACACAAAGCGGTTTGAATGGCTATTAAAGGTAACCATCCTCATCTGTGATCTGTTTGCTTGTAATTAGTGTGTGTGTATAAAAGGGCAATGAGTTCCTGGACTCCTGATAGACCCTTGCATCTTTCATCCAGTCGTTTCTGGATTCTGAGTCATGGAGAATGCAAAAGAATCGTCAAAGGATCTGCGGGAAAAGGTAGTTGAACTGTATAAAACAGGAAAGGGATATAAAAAGATATCCAAAGAATTGAGCACCAATTAGCAGTGTTAAAACTCTAATCAAGAAGTGGAAAATGAGGGGTTCTGTTGAAAACAAACCACTGTCAGGTAGACCGACTAAAATTTCAGCCACAACTGCCAGAAAAAATGTTTCGGATGGAAAGAAAAATCCACAAATAACTTCAGGACTCTCTGAAAACATGTGGTGTGGCTATTTCAAGATGCACAATAAGGAGGCACTTGAAGAAAGATGGGCTACATGGTCAGGTCTCCAGAAGAAAGCCATTACTACACAAATGCCACAAAGTATCCCGCTTACAGTGGCGGGACAATGTTGGATCAGTGAATAGTGGCAGGACAATATTGGATCAGTGAACAGTGGCAGGACAATGTTGCTTCAGTGAACTGTGGCAGGACAATGTTGGATCAGTTTATAGTGGCAGAACAATATTGCATCAGTGAACAGCGGAGGGCAATGTTACATCAATGAACAGTGGTAGGGCAGTGTTGCATCAGTGAACAGTTTTACGACAATATTGCATCAGTGAGCAGTGGAAGGGCATTGTTACATCATTGAACAGTGGCAGGTCCATGTTGAATCATTGAATAGTGGCAGTACAGTGTTGCATCAATGAACAGTGGCAGGTCCATGTTGAATCAGTGAACAGTGGCAGGTCCATAGTGCATCAGTGAACAGTGGCAGGACAATGATGCATCAGTGAAAAGTGGCAGGAAAGTGTTGCATCAGTGAACAGTGGAAGGATAATCTTGCATCAGTGAATAGTGACAGGACAGTGTTGCTTCAGTGAACAGTGGCAGGAAAGTGTTGCATCAGTGAACAGTGATAGGACAATGTTGGATCAGTGAACAGTGGCAGGACAATGTTGGATCAGTGAATAGTGGCGGGGCAATGTTGCATCAGTGAAATGTTGGCAGGACAATGTTGGATCAGTGAATGGTATCAGGACAACGTTGTATCAGTGAACAGTGGCAGGACATTGTTGCTTCAGTGAATAGTGACAGGACAATGTTGGATCAGTGAACAGTGGCAGGACAGTTTTGCATCAGTGAACAGTGGCAGGTAAATTTTGCATCAGTTAACAGTTTCAGGACAATATTGCATCGATGAACAGTGAAAGGGCATTGTTGCATCATTGAACAGTGGCAGGAAAATGTTGCATCAGTGTACAGTGGCAGGTCCATGTTGTATCATTGAAAAGTGGCATGATAATGTTGCTTCTATGAACAGTGGCAGGACAGTGTTGCATCAGTGTACAGTGACAGGACATTGTTGCATCAGTGAACAGTGGCAGAACAATGTTGCATCAGTAAACAGTGGCGGGACAATTTTGCATTAGTGAATAGTTGCAGGTAAATCTTGCATCAGTGAACAGTGGCAGGACATTATTCAATCAGTGAATGGTGGCAGGCCTATGTTGAATCAGTGAACAGTGGCAGGACAATGTTGCTTCAGTGAACAGTGGCAGAACAATGTTAGATCAATGAACAGTGGAAGGACATTGTTGGATCAGTTTACAGTGGCAGAACAATGTTGCATCAGTGAACAGCGGAGGGCAATGTTGCATCATTGAACAGTGGCAGGACAGTGTTGCATCAGTGAACAGTGGCAGGAAGGTGTTTCATCAGTTTACAGTGGCAGGACAATGTTGAATCAGTGAACAATGACAGGATAGTTGCATCAATGAACATTGGGTTACAATTAGAGTTGAGCGAACCCGGACTGTAAAATTCGGGTCCGTACCGAACTTTGGGGTGTCCGGGACCCGGACCCGGACCCGGACTTTTCAAAAAAAGTCCGGGTTCGGGTCCTCCCGTGAACAGGGTGGGAATGGGTGTAAAAGGAAGGAAAACGTCTGGAGATCCTGGAAGGACCCGAAAAAATGTCGTAAAAATTCTAAAAAGTAATTTTAATGGTCTTGTGGCCTGGGCTTGGGCCTGAAAAAAACTTTTCAGGCCCAGGCCCAGGCCCAGGGCCTGTGGGGTTTCAAGCCATGCCTGGGCTTAAAATGTCAGGCCCAAGCGAGTTGAGATTAACATTGGGTTACAAGTAACTACGTTGATAGGACAGTAACAAGTGACTAAGTTGTAACAGGACGGTGACATTTGACTACTTTGTGGAAGGACGGTGACAAGTGACTACGTTGTGACAGGACGGTGACAAGTTACTACGTTGTAACGGGAGGCGACAAGTGACTACGTTGTAACAAGACGGTGACATTTGACTAGGTTGTTACAGGAAGGTGACAAGTAACTAGATTGTAACAAGACGGTGACAAGTG